>CALYDF020003538.1:0-31002 GCA_944474145.2 Dicrocoelium dendriticum
TACATGGTAAAACAATCAAGGTAGCCAGACAAAAATAAACGTAAGATCCTAATTGGCGGTGGCTCATGATATAATAAACATAGTCAAGCAGCTGATGTACATCTATAGATTTTGCCAGGTTTTGATGGTAATCCGTCTGTTGGATGCTGGTCCTGATATTCCCTCCAAAAGACTGCTACCACGTGCATTTGTTTCCATGTTGTTTTATTACCTCAGGATGATTTAAAGCAAACCCGACATCCTTTGATTTGGTTACTGACATATTTTTGATATCTCCGTATTTAACCTTGCGAACTCTACATCGTGCATTTATGTGGATTCATATAATGAAAGTCATTAAATATAACAAGACTATCCAAACAAATGTGTACACAGGGTATTAACCTCCCTTCCCAGCACGCTGCTACGGTAGATGCTGTTTAACAATTGAGCCTTTCTGTACACAGATATTTAGGTCAATATTTTGTTGGTCACTACCTCTGCGCATTGTAAATTTATATACATTATTATGTATATATTTTCTTGAAATCACTTACAATATGTTCACAATGGCTGTCGGTCAGTAAGTGGTGCACAAGTCATACTTCGAATCATCTGCTCTGCATTCCAGTTTGCGGACGTGGTCATTTGCGAAAGGTGTTTACTAACCCACTCCCGTGTATAATCCGCCACCCACATCATCAGTTACTATTAAGCCTAGCCCAAGTAATCATTCTTGCAAGTACGCGTAAAGTAACGCTGATGTTTGATAGGTGAACCCTGACAGCAAATGTCAAAATTTGCTTGTTACGCCGTGGAGTATACTCGCTGATTTAAATCGTCTCCACATGCTTGCCATGCGTCGTCTTCCTTAAACAGTGGTTGAAATGATCCTTAAAGCTTCCGAACCATGATCAACATTTTATTGCACTTTACCAGCACTAAACAAAACGACAAAAGAAGTCAGTTACTATCACAACTATGGTATTGGTTAACAGCCGTAACTGAAATTTACTGTATGTGAGCATTGCAAAATTGCTAGCGTAGATTAAAATTGTATTAACTAGAACTTGATTGTTGTCCTCAGGAAGAAAGTTTTAGAGCTTCTATTTTAATGATCTCCGTTTTCTTCCTGCAGTGAAATCATCTGCGTATTATAACGTTTCTCCTCTGCTTTGCCAGTACGACAAGAATTGGTAATGTGTCGTACTGTTTGCGTTCCGTTGTCAACGAATGCATACATTTTGTAATATGACCGGGGAAGTTGTTCGGTCAAATGATAATGGCTGTTGCGGGTCGACAGAATATTCACCACATTTCTAAGAAACAACACTGCGCTATTAATTTCTTCCGTGACTTTATGCACAAGGTTGCAGCAAAATATCTGCTAGTATCGCCCAGATTGGACTGCCTCTTACAGTATCATTCGCAATACCCTGACACCGTTCTTGAAATTGCAAGGCGAAATTTTCCAGTCTAAATAGCTTTTCTTGAATCGAATCTGAAATACCTACTTTTTCTGGCTCATGAACGCGTGGATACAACTTATCTGCACCGTCTATTTTATTAAACATTAAAAAGCTATGAACTTTTCGCGCAGCGCGATATATTCAAAGTACGTACTAACCTGAATGTAGAGTATAACTGTGTTTGAACATTGACCGTGTAACTAGTTCCAACGGTTTTAAAACTAGTTAGTTCCATTTTGTTGAAAGTGAGAGCTAACGAATAGAATCAGCTTCAGAATTACATCCATCCTGTGCAATTTTGGCAGCTAAAGCTGCAAGGTCTGCGTTGATCTAGGATTTAAATTCTTTAGATTGCGAAAATTAAACAATTTTATTTCAAGATTGTTTACAGCTTTAATTTTATTAAGTTTCCTGTATCCACTGGTTAGTTAGATATGCCTCATCTTTAGAAATTTGTACGATCGCGTGACACTTACGGCATCTTTATACATAAACAAACTCATGAGTTGTTCATAGTTTTTAATCAGCTGAGGGTTTGCTGCAACAAATTTTATGTCAGACAGTAACTCATATGGGCGAAAAAACCCTAGGTGGCATTTGCAGTCGAATAAGCACCTTCAGTAGTGCGCAACCATCGGATAAATCGGGATTCGTACCGCGACCCACACCAGTAATAAATCAACAAATATCCCCGCGAACATTTTCTAAACACCTTGTCGAACATGGCTAATGTCTCCAACTTTTGTGACTTTCCTTCACAACTAGGTCTTCTGAAAAGTTCATAATTTATTTGGCGACGAAACAGATGACGCGCTATATAGCATTTTGCTTATAAAACATCACAGTCCGAAAACATCCTGTGTGGCTCAGAAGCAAAAGCTGCTGACTGGCGGTGCAAGCCGCTGGTAGTAGTTTGGTGGGATCATGCTGTGTACGATGGCTCCGATGGATGCGTACTAATGATGATGCCCAAACATTTCTAACTGCAATCCCTTACTTTTGCGGTCACAGGAAGTATGACCTGGTTCGATAATTGGAGCAATAAATTCACAACGGATAAACTGATTTGTCTAGTAACGCAGCATTCGAATATTCGTCATTGTAATGGTTTACCACCCTTCCTTCTGATCAGACTTATATTCAGGTCTAGATAATTTTGTTTGCCCCAGCAGTTCTTTATCAACAGCTAGATATTCGATAACAAGCTTCTAGATTCACGCAGTTTGTCTTACGAAAAGTCATGTGATATTTGAAATGCAGTAAGACTGTCAAGCTATTTATTATGGACTCCTAGGTGAACTTAATTTACCTTCTATTGGTTTTCGCGAGAGAGCACAAATGTCAACCCAGAAGGAAGTATTTGATGATTCAAGCGCTAAACTTTAAGCCAGCAGCTTTCTACTTAAGACGTACTAAAATCTTCGGTCAAGATTCTTTTATTTGCAAGCACCGGGTGGCAATATAATAAACATATCTAAGTAACATACAAATATGAATTTGTCCACTGCTTGCAGTTTGACAGATGCTCTTTCAGAGCTACCTTATTCAATTTCTGGTGAGCCGATGTGGCGATAATAGTTGAGACGAATAAACCCGTAACGGTTGGAAAGAAACAGGCAGCTAGACCTAAAGTTTGTCATAAACACTAGAGCTAATATGCATGTAGGAGGGGCATCGTAACACAAACTTAGGGCAGAGAATATGAAATAAAATGTCTGTAGAAAAAACGTACGGGCGTAAGTTATTAAGTATAGTTAATTACAAGTGTGTGAAATAGCAAGAGTTAATCGCTATGTTCCACTGCTGAGGTCGGAATTGTCTGATAGCTTTGTCGCATTCCTGTAACAAGTTTAAAAATTTCCTTTGCCTGTCCTATAAATTAATGTAACACAGGCTGCTGGATAATAGTTGGCTAGAAAATGGGATCTTTTCCGGACATTAATCCATGTGTTTCTGAGTGATGCATGTTCACTGTAAAAGTAAAATGAATAATCTCAAGCTCTCAACGTTAATTTGAGGAATGTTTTAACATTTAGCATATATCTGTGTTTACAATGGGTACCCTATTTTTCTAGTTATATTGGATCCAAGATATTTAACGCTCTACACTTTTTGTACATGGAGTTAAACTTATTTATATTTAGTCCTATTAGAGGGAAATTTATTCGTAGTTTGGATGACAAAAGTGAGCAATCTTGGAGAAAGCCGGTATTGTTAGCAACATCCACAATTTTGACACTATTGTGTTTCATGAAATACCTTTGTTACTTAAGATACATCGGCAAAAATTACTAGGGCACTTACAAAACCGTCGATGCTTGCAGTTGTTGCGAGCTGTATTGCTCCTATATAAAGTTTAAATCCAGTGCAGCCAAATGTTGAAAGTCGGCATGGACGTAGCGCTGCGTCTAGACGCAAATGTGTGCTCTGGTGCGTTGCTACAATCCAACTGGTTGCCTTGTTAGGTACATCTTTCTCCCTTCCTTCATGGATTACTGGCACTACAAAAGTTTGCTTTTTAGGATTTAACTCTTTGGGTCGTGCCATTTTGTTCTTATATATTGTATTTAACTTAGACAAATTAAGCAAACAGATACCTTGCCATTGCAACATTGGCTGTGTTTTGGCCCCTTATACATGCGATACTGGCACTATTACGAACTTCATGGCGGGCAGGTGTTAGGTTTTATAAAACTCTTATATACGGAGAACGTCAAATCCTAAAATTGCATCATCAATTGGAAAAAGCCAGTAATAACGTTTTCTGATGAACGATCTCTCCAGTTCTTTTATCAGGGTTGTCGCCCCACACGCACTTCATTTTTTAAGGAATAAATATGCAAAGTATAAAAGCTGCAATACGACGTCCGCAAAAAATGATATCTTCGTTTCCGATTTTGGAAGCTTTTACTGTCTAACCTGTGTAACAATTCATTTTGGTTACTAACTAAAGGACATGCTCCTGCTTGAACTTTACAACTTTTCGTCTAGTAGCGTACCGTTGTCATTTGGAACAGGATAGGTAAAACTAACTTGCAATTCCCCACATTGAACGTGAGTTTACCATATTGTTATTCAAAGCCAAAGTCTATTTCGCTTACGATAACTGGTAGCCTTCAAGCTTACCGATGTACTGTGCATACATAATTATTAACGTCAAGATATTACTGGTATTTATCCGCATTGTGCAGCCTTAGTATTGTGCTTTGCAAAATTTCAAATATTACCATGATAAGGCAGTCAATCGGATAATAACTCTGAATAACCCATGAGGCAACAATTAATGTTAATCGATTTTTATATATCTAAGCTGCGTTTTTCTGCATGTGTTTAAGTTCAATAAATTAAAATGTTGGTAGTATGGTGCAGCATAGTTCATAAACTTTGCAAATGAGCTTCTTCATTCCATGGTTTTGTGGACCCAGTGACATAGCGAAGACACTTGTAGCTGGCGTTATCAACTTGCCAACAAAGTCAACAAGAGCTCTGAAAAAACATCATTAGAACAGCCATGCAGACAAATGACTTAATAAAAATTGTTACCAAGACGAAATCTAGAGGCGGAAAATTTTAAATAACCGGTCTTGTTTTAATACATTTCCCAGTCTATTCTACTTTTATTCCAAATATGTAATCTTAAGCGGCTTGGTTCGCGAGCTCGTTGAAATCTGTCTGTGTTTCTCAAGTCTTAATCTGCATGCTGCGTACAGGGCAGGTATTAACACACAAATTTGCTTTGTTTTCCATTATTGGCAAACAGATCATAAGCTTTTTATTGTTCAGCTCAAAACCCGGCGCAGAATTGTTTGTCTTTTGAATCTAGGGCGCCAGCCAGTTCTTTGTAAAAAGGAGTGCTTGCGAGAAACGCTTACACGTCGGCATGTTAATGCAAATTTCGGAAAGTGGAACACTAAATTGGAGAGCATATGAGGTAGAAACATTCATGTATCAGTCGCTAGGCACAGCTTAAGTTCAACTGCCGATGGTTATCCATCACTGAAACATATATGATTAGAAGATAAAAGAATGCCGATTCGAGATAAGATAATTTTTGGCAAAGACCGTGTAAAGGTGAATATTTAATATTTGCTGTGAGAGACTTTCTGCTTAGCAAAAACAAAATAAATTTTCCTCAACATTTCTAAATATTGTGAAGAGATATATTTGCAACAGATCTTTTTTTCTAGAGGTATCATTACGGATACCATATTCAAATTGAGTCTTTGCCGGCGTGGGCAATTAGTGAGAGCATTTGTTTTTCGCTAATGAAAGTAATCATTAGCGCGTAAAAGTTAAACGGAATTTTGTCGTAGTGTTGCGTCCTTGTGCGAGTGCAATAGGATTTCCGGAATAAATAAAGTTGAAAGGGAATATAAGGTCATTTTTCAGGCTACCTACATTATACTTATCCATGAGTTATATCTAGCTCTATCCTACCTTTACATGCACATGGCCTAAAATTAGTTTAATCTTTAATATGAGTAAAATTAGGAACATAGATGTTGATAACTATTTCCATAATCACTAAACCATTGATCAAAGCAAGCGGCGCTTGATAAAGTGGCAATTCCAATAGTTTAATTTGGCTACTCTTTTGGCCGTATAATATCGTGATTTCAGGTAGCTGAAAAAGGTTTCTTCATTAATGCTAGAAATATTCTTCAACTAAGGTCGCACGACTGTGTGTCTGTTTGCTATGTAGGTTTTCTACAGCTAATTCAACGTACATCGAACAATTAATCTTTTAAATTTCAATAAAGTGATCCAGATTTCGTAAACAAAAATGAAATCCGTGTACATTGTATGGAATAAGATTTAGGTCCCTGTTTATTCTGTGGTTGTTTAAACCATATGTTCAGAATCACTTCCATATACGACTAACTTAAATTGAGGAAATTAAAATTGTGTGGAAAATTTATTCTTATCATTTTATGGTATTCAATTCAACGACTTTCACAAAATTGCAATTATATTTTCTCACTCCACTTAAAATATACCAAGTTTGACAAATATACCTTTGAACTAAATGACGTACTCCTCTGCTTATTTTCCGATGTAGTGAAAAGTTTGTTTTTATTACTTAAAGATTAGGTGTAATTAAACATAAAACAGTTTGGAGGAGATAAAACTATTGAAGTCTGAGTGTGTGACATTCCACGTATCATTTGCTCTGCTTTTTTAATAACATCCCTGCAGCTGAAGCGTGGCCGCTGTCACACTGGCGGCAAAAAAACAATGGGAGCGATTGAGATACGCGGCAAATGAAGTAAATCGATACATTGGAGTCTAGTATTACGCTTGTTGTTTAAGCTTATGGTGTTCGGTGGAGTGTCACAGCCGTAAAACAATGGATTACACTTTCCAGTGTCGATTTACGTCCTGAAATTACTACAGTGCCTTAATGTTTGCAAGCCAGACAAAATTCAGGCTAAATAAGGACCACCTTGCAACAGAGCCGTGCAATAAATATTTTTAACATCATCAGCAACGAGAAATGTCTTTGTGAACATACCTTTATCAAGGAGATCCTTAAAGTAGACTAGTAGGTGATACAAGCGTATCTCCATAGTAATTAGTAAAATTGATTCACTGTACAGTTACCAATTCTGACTTTTTGCTTTCTATGCTGGATATAGAAAGAAATCACTTTGTGGCAAAATCGTGATACAATCAAACACAAGTATCTGCAACAATAATTTGGTTGGGACACTTTAAAATGCTTTTGCTTAAAGAGAACAATTACAACAATAGTACCTCTAGGGTATATAGCGCTAGTTACATAATCAAGATAATCTAACTGGCAAGTGTTGCACAACCTACCTTATTGTTTTGTTGCTAAATCTCATAGGACACAAGTATTATATTCTACCTTCTTTAACAAGCCGTTTCATGATTCCAGAAATAATGGATGTATATATTTATTGAGCGACTTTTGTATAGTGAAATTATACTTGAATGTTTCCAGTGTATAGTTTACTGTATTTTGCTTATGGAAAGCTTAAATACATTAAACAAAAACAAGAGGATGTCTGGGCTACATTGTTTGACTTAAATTAGCGACATGTTGTTATGGCCTGAAGAGCATAACTAACAAAATCAATCTGAATGGTTTCATGTTTTACCAAGTTTGAATTTAACCGTTCGAATTGTATTGCTGTTTTTACTTATCAGCTTGGATTTAGGTACCTGTCTCTCATTATTATTATAGGTAGCAAATAATTAATCATTTAAGAACCAACATGAGATTTTGCGATCGGTTACATGTCATTATACATTTAATATGGATTCTTTAATTTCAGGGAAGCCCAAATCTCATAAGGGATGCTGCCAAGCATAAAGGCGATGAAATAGCTTCCTCTTATCAGAGAGTCATGGTTAAGCTACATAAATCCCATTATCTTAGTTAAACATATGAAAGATAAATAAGCGCTTGCTACAACAGCGGAAAATTGGGCTTTATATTATTGGGTTTTTGTAATTAAATATTAAGTTTTACTGAACTAACGCTTACAAATTTCATTGCATCTGTCCGACTAATAACAGGACTCAGAGATTGCTTTTATATGTGTTAAAATGAAACCTATGACGAGGTCCAGGAGCGCGCATCAAAAAATGCTTGGTTGGACGCTAATTCATTATACGTTGAATAAATCAGCAATTCTAAATCTCGCGATATGGATCGCATAAACTAGAATGTATTCCACTAGAATGTATGTATTCCACTAGAATGTATTCCACTAGATCTGTTATGCCTTTGGCGTTCTTATTATCTTGGGTCTGTCTACTCTAGCGGTCTTCATCAAACTTAGCCGTCTGGTTAGTTTTTACAAGATTGTGGCATTTAATTACTAGTAAAATGCGAGACTAAGTATCCTGAATATTGCGACATTTTACTGGCAATCTGAATGGCTGCGAAATATTTGCCGCTATGTTGAACACAATGAGAAGTTACCATAACTTACTGCTTTCAGAATGTTAATCAAATTTTTAAATTCCTTAGGCTGATATAATGAAAACGCACTAGCAAATTGACCGTCAGCATTAATATCACTGCTACTAAGCGAAATCGCAGAGAGTTGGTCAATAATCACAGTGATGCTAATAATTTTACCGTACTGCTTTTATGCTTGGTTTATTTGCAATGGTAAATTGTATTGGCACCTAGTTAAAGGGCTCAGTTGCGAGTAGCTATAAGCTATGTGTGGTTCTAAAGAGATAAATGTAACTGTATCCACATAATCACCAGCATACAAAATGGTATGGGTGATCACAATAAAAGAAAGAGGTGTTTCCCATGTGTCAGCATAACATGCACTAACTTGTCTGCCTCCATCTCGATGGAAGATTAAGTGGTTGCATGCAATATCTTTAATCGGCACTTCAGTTCTTCTCTTAATACCTCTACACACGCAACCTAAACTATTACGGCAATATTGCGTTCAACTGGCACATTCAATACAATAGGCATTATCCATACATAAACAAACGAGCCCTCTGCTGCGTAAATGCACTTTATCAATGTGATATAAATTTATCACCATAGACGCTGTTAACATATACTCAGCTATTTATACGACAGCACTAGCTAAGTAAAGCAATGCAATTAATTGCACGCAAATATACATGTGATAAGATTTATGAAAAAGTGATATAGTATAACTTACTAATACAAAACAAAACAAGTTTAGTACATATAATGGTTAATACTATAGTACGCATCAAGTGGAAAGGTTGGTTTGAAGGGGAATTCTGTGAGAATATTGTAACAAAAACTCAATGCACAAATGCCATTGAACTCCTCGTCGCCATGTGAATCAGTCTGTCAATCTAAAAGTCTGCATCTCCCATTTGACTGTAGCTACGCAAGCGGGAAGCAACAAAGGACATTAACTTTAAAGTGATTTCCTTATTCCTATAGACTAAACTATTGTTTGGCATTCACTTCTCTTTCTTCATCCAGTAGCCTACAGCGAAAAACCTATGCGGTCCGAGAGTAGGTGTGCTGACGCGCTACATGTGACTCAGTTTTGCTAGCCTGTAGCCTGTTAAAACGTTTTCAGTGACCATTTATGCACAATACTGGACCCCGAACACACGCGGTGCTCACGCGGTGTCCCGAAATTACAAGCTAAACTGCAGTGATGGTCAAACTCAACAAGCTTATTTGGATTGTTTGGTTTAATGTGTTAGGTGTTGCACCAGAGTAGCAGTGTTTAGAGCAAGGCTGCATTGTAAACTCGAACCTGTTTGAAAGCGTTGTCCAGCTTGCCCCGCAGGTGACGGATATGGTCAAAAGCGCCCAGGCTAAAGTTATATACTTTGGCATAACCCTAGATCCATCGGGTGCTAACAAACAACGCACAATGATAAATCACTGGTAAATGTATGTGCAAGTCGAGGGCCCGTAGGATGCTTCCAGTGAACATTAACAGTAAGTGGATCAATTACAACTTATGCACAATTTAGTGGTTCCAACTGTTGGGGTCACTGCTGCATTTCGTTAAAATAAATGGGAATGGAATGTATACAAAGAACATAGTACCGAGAGAAGTTCTATTTCACCTATTACATGAAAAATAAAAATTAACCCAATCGTGTGCTTCTTCATTAAACTGGTGTGATAATTTAATCCAATTAAGGTTCATTCAAGTTGTTCACGCATTACGAAGAGAGATGTTAAGCAGATGGTATGGTTCGCGTAATTTTGAGTTCGATCTAAGACAGAATATCTCAAGTAATGCAATTGGGAAAGAGTCATTAAGGCGTTTTCAAAAACATTAATGTCGACGCATAGAGCAAGTAAACCGGAAGGGATCTCAAGTTGGGGAAAACCAGCAAGAAAATAGCTTTTTGTAGGCAAGAAATCAACCGTAGTGTTTGGCCAGTTGGAAACTCATTATGTCAATTTAACGCAGTAGCAGCATGTTGTAACAAGGTTGAATGGGGATCGTCAGTTTTAAGTTAACCATGATGTGGTCTCCTTGCTGATGTGAATATCCACCACGTTGGTGCGTTGACGAACTTTCTTGCTACATTCCCTAACTAATGGCTTCCATTCCGATTCAGTAGATAAACTCCTGAGAAATACATAAAGCTGACAACGAATAATGAAATGCAAGTGGAGAAACAAGGTCCTTATATCGTTAAAAAGCGACATTACTTGGAAACATTTTCTGACGAAATCTAACAGAAATATTAAAGAAATAAGCAACAGGATTTAATTCAATTTTATTATAGCTGTAGATGTTCAAATACTAACCATATTCGTGCGAATGTATAGCATCTGGTTATAGGGGCATTTAATTTATCAAACTCACCACAGTTGTTTTAACATTCGATTGTAGCATCATTTACCATCCTGCTGCCACGGCGGATGCATGGTCAAACATGTATTTTTATGCAATCACACGTATTCGAGCCAAGCTATTTCATAGCCACGGTTTAAATGTAATGGAATTTGTGATAAATTGAAACGAAATAACAGGGATTCTACCTGCAGTGTCTGTGCAATGTTTTACAGCCAACATGTGGGGATTTATTGTTACGGCCGGCTGAATCTATAAATATCATTTTGCTTTATTGGCTTCACATTATCTGCAGTGGACGAAGCCACCTAGGAAGCGTGTTTAACAAACCACACATGTATGTTTCCGGCAACCCTATATTCTGTTGTAATTTTGCCATACCTACGTAATGGGCTTTAAAAATATTTGTTAAATTGTATAAAATGGAAAATTGTAAACAACTGAGTAGTGATACGGCTCGTAGTGTAAAATAGTACGCATTCTGCTGCTGGGCATACGCAAGTCACGGATGACTTCATTCGACACGGAAATCACCACTATACGTCGCCCATCTTTAACATTAATGGCAAAATTACGTAGAGCTTTGCCATCTTTGAGGAAAACTTCTTTAGACTTTGCAGATTATTCAAAGTGATGAAAAAATAAGTAAATATTTTCTACAAAATGTGGTTGTCAGTCGCTGCTTACCTTTCAGTGCGTCGGCAGTGCGTACGTCAGTAGCGTTGAACGAACTTAACTAGATTTCTTTTCTTACTTGATAGGACAAACGCAATAAAATTGAAGATGCTGTCCCTTCTACGTGTACTTGAGGTAAACGTTCTTGCCTACAGTACCGTCAACCCCGCGCTCTGTTCAGATATCAAGTAAAAGCACGTTATCATGTTGCTCGCATTCTGTTAAAAATAACTTCCTGAAGTAGGTCGTTTAATCTGTTACCGGGATGGTTAAACTATGCATAACCATCACACGTTAAATTCACTATCTGCATGCCTACGTAACAATACTATTTGATCAAACTCTTCACCGACACGATTCGCATGCTAAGCAGCAGAATTTCTGCTAGCACCGGTTCGATTAGGCTTCCAACTGGAAGCTTATCTACCTGGTTATCACTTTGACAATAACCCAGAATTATACTTGATATATATAGCAAATAAAGCTTTCTATTTTCAAAACCGGCATCCACAAATTTGGGCAATCTCCATCAGGGGAGTAAATATTCGCTGGATCGTTTCATTTAACGACGCATTAGTAAACAGCAGAAAATGAAGATGCTAACCACGGATTTCTCTTGCTGCTGGATAAGTTTCAGAGGTTCAGTTAACTCGAACACACTTTCCAATCTAGGTATAATCACTGTTTGCTTAACTGGATCTAACAGTGTTAAGACTACTTAGCCGGTTGATGTTGTGAGGAAATTTCTTATGGATTGTATGGACCTCAGCGTGAAGTCGACGTTATGCGATTTCCGAAAGTTCACGGACTTGTCTAAAACTACAACACCTGATCATTTGTCTAGTTGATGGGTAAAAAGATTTCTTTTTTATCTTAGTTAATTCAGTGCATCTAATTGTTCAGCTCTATAGGAAGACCACTGTTCCGATTGGAATTTTATTCTATTGTTCCAGATCAAACATTTAAAACTTAAGACACCGTTTGTCACCTTTGAAGGTTGCCTTAATAACTGCGAATTACTGCAACAACATATATTTCTAGTCAGGACAAACTTTATATGCCCACATGCAAGAAAATTTTGCAATTTACGGAACCAACCTCAGATAAACAAAAATGACATAATCTATATTTTAATATTTTCAATAGGATTAAGCAAATTGACAAAGTGCGCTATGTGGTCTCTCAACTAATGTTTCAGCTCTTCTATGAAGCAAGCGCAAATCGCTGATTAAATTTTACGGTAATTTTACCGAGTTAACAGAGCTGAACATTCTGATACATTTATTAACGCTTGTTAAAAACGGACCTAAGTTTTGCCTCTTAACTTGACAAATCTTGCAATCATTTGTATCCAAATTACAAATGAATCAAGCTGATGTTGAGAGCAGGATGTCAAAGAAATCTCCCAGAAGAACTTGTAAAACTGACATATCCACAGTAGACTGCGTGAAAATAAATTTTTGCGAAAAAGGTGACGACCAAACTTATACCTCGCAGTGATTTTTACCTTACTAATTAATGCACAAAGATAAGGTAGCACGAGAGATTTTCCAGTATTTTATTTCTCATTAGTACGAAGTATAGGTGGGTGACATGCTTTGTTTCTTTAAACCGTTAACTATACTCATACATTTTTTCAGCGACTTAGCAAAAAATAGCAAAGTTACCTAAAGCTACTGGGTAGATCCAAAATATGATTTTACGAAAAGCAACGGCTCTAAAATTGAGCCCGACAAAACGCCACCAAGTGAAGCTTTTCTAAGCAAAATGATAGGCCCCACGACTACCTACTGTTAGATTATATCTAGAAAAGCGTACACATATTTGTGAGCGCCAACAGTTATCCTACCACCTCAAATTTAGTGAAAGTTGTAAGTGTTGGACGGTAACAAAGGCTTTCGAGGAGCCAATAAAAGCTTCTCAAGATTGTGGCCACTGTTTAATATATCAGCCTCGCTTTCACGAGCAACAAGTAAAGTTGACAGACACAGAAATCATGTACTGAAACGCTGTTGAGTAGCACTGGGAAGGCTAAAATTATCAGACTGATTCACCACGGAATCCATCGCCAGTTTATCAAACAATTTCAGTTCATCGTATGTTAATCTGACAGGCTGGTATTCAGCAGGCAGAGCCCTGTAACAACCCTTACAAATCGGAGAGAGGAATACCTCCTTCTATTCCAAAGGTAGGGCACAGCTGCACGCGATAGCGTAAACATGCATATAAGAGAACCCTTTAGTTCAGTTTCCATTTCATACATCAGATACAGATAATTTAAATCAGAGGCAGAAGCGTTGGATCAACTTATCTCTTGTAATAGACCGAAGACCCTAACTTCGTTAGGCTCAGTATAGTTAAGCAGGAATCCTCTGGGACAATTGTGACTATCTCAGTGTATGGTAGAGTCGTCTCAATAGCCAACACAGTATAGGTTCGCTAAATATACAAATATTATCATAGTCCGTATGCACATGGCTCCCGTCTGCTCATACTAACGCTGCTACAGGCGAGATGGTGCCACTGCGCCACTTTACGTAGGCAACGAACTATTTTGGATTGGTTGCAGGTGTGTCAGCTAAACTCTTTGAGTAATTATGACGGGCGTTCCTTTGATTTTGCTTAACTGAATGTCCAAACCTTCATAGCTTTTCTGTAATTAGACCGCTTCCTGTGCAGGTATTTGCACGCATCTACAATTGTTAATCTGTGGGATGTGGGGAGCAGAGTTCTCAGAGAAATAACCTTTACATTTCACTCAGGCTGTCTCAAGAGTGTCGACCAAATAGATGGCAAAAGCAGAACCGAAACTTTATCTCATGTTGTGCAAAATCTCTCCGGCAAATATCTGGGTCAAATATTTGACCTCGTAAGTATAGGCAGACATGGATACACACCTAATGAACAGCAGTATGTAATAGCGCTTACGATCCAAGGTAGACGGAAACTGGTTGCTGCTGTCAGGAGGTCACTAAACTGATGGAAATGTAATTGCATCGCCGGTTTGAAGGGATCAGAGCCAAACGTGTCAAGCGTAAAACGGCAACGTAGATTAACTGAACAGCTATCATAGATGTTGAAATCAAGTAGTAATGGACGTCTTTTTACAACCTGTTTAGTTTTTATTAAAATAACTCCATTGGATGTGCTTTCAGTACGTCGGTATATCAATAGAATTGTTAACTAGAACGATGGCGTGAGCAACATGTAGATAGGGCTTCAACGGTTTGATCCAGAAACAGAAAAATGGTATAAACCACAGCAACTTTGATGCTCACTTAAAATCGACGCCCCCATTTTAACAGCCAACGGTTCAGGCATATTTAAGCGGCCAGTAGGCAGGTGAACATAATTACAAGCCCTTGATATCCGGGGAGTAAAACATTTTAGTAAAAGCGTGTATGTCGGACCGAGATTTGTCTACTCGTTGAATCACCTCGCGTACCTTGTACCTTAGGCTACGCAAACTGTTGTATTCTACCCTATTGAACTCGGCACTAGCAGCAGTGCAACGTGTTCCACGAGAATGGGTTCTGATAGTGCAGAAACGGACCTCCCGCCTGTTCTTTTGGCTTTTGACGGCTTCCTTTAAATTCAGTTATTTTTGTCACTTGGAGGTCCAGACATGTGCTGATATTGCTAACTTTGTGCGGAAATGCGAAGCGCAAAAGCCTCTGCTTCCCAGTGTACTTGAGGGGAGTGAAGGAAATAGTCGGTGTCGCAGATTTGGACCATATTTAGTTTGCTTACTTTGTTAATCTTGTTACTAGATAAACCGGATGAAACCAACGGTGACATAGAGCTTACAACACTGAGAATTATCTACTATGCTTTCCCTGGTAACCGTTAACATGGATTTAGCAACGTCACAGAATCTAACTCCGCTCCGAATGAAAGTACCATCTTGATGAAGCGCATTCGCACTACGAGTATTGAACTTGACTCCACGTTACATTGGTATGGCAGAAGGTGACATACGCTTGTCTTCGCAAAGGAGCAGGGGCAATTGCGGTCGGATCATTATGCTCTTCTTCTGAAATCTTCATGAATTTAGTCCATTAAGAATTTGCGTGTGTCTTACCGAAGTTCTTTGACCTACACTGCTTGCGTTTGTGGTCACAGGGGCTGATACCTTGCATTCGAATTGGACGGAGTGAAATCCGTCATCATAGGCTTTATTAACGGCATTCTGTGTAGATGGACTATTCAAATCGCGAGTCGTCCCCTAAGTCGGATTCGCCTGGAAAACATTTGAGATTGGCTGATATGCTACATCAAATAAGCCGGCATTGATAGAGAACCCTAGTTTCTCCATTGGTAATTATTCGTTATGGTCAAAAAGCAAGATAAGACCACATCCGCTAGTACGCCAGCGCACTTTGCTTGCAGCTTCCATTTTAACACCCAGACGCCAAGGCCAACAGCTAAAGCGTATGGAGCAACTGCACAGCAGGATATCGCTAGTCGAGTGCATTGCGTACTGGTCAGAGCTTATGTCGGTACAGGACTCTTGTTACAAGCATTTGCATATAGTTCACTGCATGCCCCCAGAATCATCCGTCAGGTGCATTGGGCAACTGATACTACCACACACAGCGTTCGCTTCGCAGATATATTCAGCGGAAGACAAAATAGCCTCACTATTCAAAAGATTAGAAAGGATAACTAAAAAAGAGAATGCATAATGTCAAAACGTGATAAGGGCTAGTTAGTACCGGCAGGGCAATCAATAGAAACAGTCAGGGGATAATCGCGGAGCCTTAAATTCGGCCGTTGCCGATCTCCCCCAAAACATCGTTTATTATCAAGAACAAGGCACCGAAGGTAAACAATTGTTTTCGATGAATTCCTCGTCAGACCTGTACAATCATATTGGGAAAGAGCAACGGAAGTAACGTTGGTTTCGATCAGTTCAAATGAAATTGGATCACTTGCAAACTGAGTGCATCGACCAGCAATAAACCTAAACGATAAGCGCACACTAGGGCAAAGATTTAGTCAAATGCTTCCTTCCGGCCTCCCGATCGTCCACTTTTTCCGGCCATGGTAACTTGAGACCTTCGATCAGTTCCTTTTGTGAACACAAAAGTGGTTGATACAACCGAATACTGATCGCCTCAGCTGTAGCGAGGGTACGGAGGCGCAGGCCTTTCTATTGGAGTGGCTAGCTACTGCCAAGGTAGCGATTTTATTTGAAACATTTGTCGCATTCGTTAACTGGAATCTTTCAAGTTCACGTGGGTCGCACAACTCAAACATTCTTTGATAAGTATCCGAAACATCGCGCAAAACGTTTTTGTTGCTTTTATCTAGTTGAAAGCAGATATCAATAAACATGTTAACAAATTTTGGCATCGTCAACTGAAACAAGAATGTTATACATTGTCGAATCAATATGCGGTGGTTGCTCATGTATCCGGGGCTGTTTTCTTAAGTGACATTTGTACAATGTTTACTCATGCAGTTTCAAAAATTGTAAAATTCTTATCTTTAAGATTATTCATATATCATCTTCGTGGATGATAGTGTAAGGTGCTTAAAATACATCCATGTGGGTGCATAAAGCTTTTCTTGACTTGACTTATATAACGAGGTGCAGAACGGACTAGAAAGCACAAAATTATCAGCAAACTAACCACTGCTTGAGCGCGTTTACTGATTGACGAACTTAAGTAAGTACACGAAAACGGGTACGACCTAGTCCGGGGAAAACTGTGATCCGAAATTATGTGGATCATTCAAACTTTGAAGATAGATACATTTACCTGAACAACACTAATAAACACTGCGCAGAAACTGCCCTTTGAAAGTGCTAAATGGTTGCAATTTACCGCCAAGGAGGACGAAACCGAAGTAGTACCAAAACATTCCTTCGTATTTCAACTCGACAAGGCCTTACTGATTTATTGCATTGTTTCGGAAACTGGTGTTTGAGATAATTGAAAAAATAGTTCCCGAAAATAGGTATAGCAGCAATGTGGTGCGTCGGGATTATTTACATAAATTATTCCTAGAATTTACAGTAGGTAGGGTTATGATAATCAAAAAACATAATTTAACCACGTGGGTACATAAAACGGATTTGTGGCAGTGGCGTCGCCGTTTTCTTCCGACTGGAAACACGCGATATATCGAGGCGCACATGATCTTTCGGGTAGATTTTCTATGTCGAGTGCTATAATTTATGAGTACATGTTTTCACACTACTTGTTTCACACACCTGCGAAGACGCAGCTGAATTTTTCCGAACTTAAACGTTGTGGCTTTGTTAGATTATATGATTAATCACACGTTTCAACAACCGAAGTTATTAGAGTCCGATCCAAGAGAATCCATTCCCTATAGAAGCAAAATAGTAACTCAAAACAACAGCTGAGGTAACGCTTGTTTAGAAACTAAAAAAGTAAGTGATATTCGGATATTACTTGCAGATTACCTAACTGTAAATTTAGGCTCCTTTAAATAACAGTTGTTAGCATTTTACAGATACAAGAAAAAGCAAGTCCCGTATTTATAACCAGTACTATTGACTAGTCAATACCATAGTTAATTCCAATAGTACAGAAGGTCATGTAATTTTGTTCCTGAATATAGTGAATTTTGGATTTTTGCTAAGCGATAAGGTGACGTCATTCACTCTTACGTGGTGATCTCCGGAACGCACGACAAAAACACCACCGAAAAACTACCGAACTATCTCGCATTCATTAGCTCCATTTTTAATTGTACGTCAGTAATTATATTGATGAATACTTTCGCCTACTATTTAAAGGGCTACTAACAAACTTGCTAATTAACTGGCTTCGTATTTAGGATACGAATTGCGGACGCTCTGATGGTTATGACAATACACTACTTGTGAAGTTCTGGAAAATTTACTACGTCAGCTGCAACCACTAAACCATTACTCGAAGCGAAAAATTAACAATTGCGTTGTTCATAATGACTATATTATCAACATCCTGTTGGAAACATTGCTGTGCGTTTAGATTGAGACAGCTGATTTCAAAATCTGTCTTTATATAGCATAAAAGGTAGATGTCAGTTCATCGCAAATGTGAAAATATTTAGACCAGGGACACTACAGGTACAGTGCGGAAAACTACAAATACATAGAGGATAAAACAATCTTACCATTATATAACAAATACTAATGCCTATACTATTTATATATTATGGATTGCACAAAACTTTTATTTTACTACTTACTTTTAATCCCTAACGTCCCAGGGTAGAATTTTCTAGAAGGTCTAAACAAAAATATTGCCTTTATGACTACAAATGTACCGGTTATATTTTTACCGCTAGAAAAATAAATATACATTAGCAAGCGAGATATTCGCACCAAAAATACGGTAAATTACATCTAAGTGAAAAGGAAATAATTTGACGTTTACCCCACGGTGAGATATAACAAAGCAAATTTCGAATGAATGCATATGTCCTAGGTAGCTAACCACACAATTCCAACTGGCTTGAACGCAGTTGTTTATGGTATAGAAGCAGTCCCTGGAATCGGCTATTCTTTATATTTAACACTGTTGGTAAACCGTTATATATTACTGAGAGCATTACATCAGTATGTGTCTGAATTACTTCAATGGTACCTGGTGCGTCTGCAGCTTATGCAAGTCAAATTAAGTCGTTAGATGAGGAACAAATACACCATATTTAAACTCAGACATTACCTAATGAATGCTAAAATATATTTTAAAATCAAAGCGTGATGTTCGCAAATGGTCTCAGAATAAACGTATATGGCCTGGTTAATCTTAGATCACAATGCTGCTTAATGGAAGAAGTTCTAAGGCTTATAGTAATAGTAAGGCATATAGTTCACTTGCGTCCAGAAATCGTGTCTGTAACGACAAAGAACTATTTTTACAAAAGTAAATATGCGCAAACAACGGCGATGTGCGTAAGTGGAATATTATGACAAACGATTATTAGTATTTAATGGACGGCTGAGGCGAATGCCAATGTTTGGAATCGTTAGTGTATAGACGTAGTTGTGCTCTTCTTTGGATATGTCATCGAGGGTAATCTCCTATGGGGTTAACTTACAGGTGAGTTGACAGCTTGTAAATAAATGACAACAAATGCATACATGACCTGCTTTGCTTGGCAGTTTATTCTACCAGCGGCTGTATTTAAACGGGAATAAATGTTTGTGCATGCTTGGTTTTAGCATTGTTTTAATCAGTGCATCAACTATGTTGAGGAACACTCGAGTTAAACCATTTGTCGTTCATGTATAGGCATATACGCTATTTTGTGCCACATATTTCGCAGCAGCAAAACGTTAAGCATCAAGCGTTGACGTTCGTTGCAACGATCTTATCAATACAAACAGTATGATTGCCAAACAAATAATATATAAATGACCTCTGTGGTTTTCTTACAACAATTCAATCAACATAGATGTTGAATAGCTTAAAAAGCTCAAATATAGCATGATTTGGTTGGAATTTGTTAAATCTTTTAGAAAGCAGACGGACTGACACGTGCCATGTGGTAGTAGGCATGCTCGGGAAATTAAAAGATAGCTGATTATATAATTCCGTGTTCGAGCGTGGACAGCTGTGTAAGAAAATGTCCAATTGTTATGACAGTTCATATACTTGGGATGAAACAAAAGTTTGATATGATGCTGGAGATTATAGCCGAGAATATATGACCTATTTATGGAACCATGATACAGGGAAATGTAAGTCATTTGGAATGTGCAGTAGCTTTTCATGAAATTTGTCACCTGTAGCTTATAGACGGGTTCGATAAAGTTGGTGAATAAAAATGGACGACCATATTCTAACATATGGTTACGTCTTTGCTGCAGAGCACGAATAATGAAAGACGGGAGGCACACCCCCTTTGAATGACCCCACCTGTGATGAAATGCGGAGAAGAGTGATAATCACCTAAATTGATTCTCGGTGACTACCACCCACAAATAGTTCTAGGAGTTTTAAGTTCATATACATTTGTGATATTCGATTGTGTGGTAACCGGTGAAATATTTGGGGTACACCCTTGTGTTACTTACGTGTAGAAGGAATTTGATGAGTATATTTGTTCGTCGCGATCCGCCTAATTGTCGGCTGATTGCGACGAACAAAAATACTCACCAAAATCCTTCTACACATAAGTACCACAAATTCGCACTTACGGATTCCCTAAATGCTATGTCGATTCATAGCTGCCGTAACCGGAAAGTCCTGAAAACGGAAGGCCAACCGCTGTCAACTGCATGGCAGGTGCCTGCAAGGCAGTGGAGGATGGGTCACGCTATATCGCAGTCAGCTAACAACTCGTGCTGGTCAGCTACCGTCCTCGACGACGCAGTTGCTTAAGCTGCGGGCTAGTTGGCACAAGCCACTGGCAATCATGGGTTCGATCCTCCATAAAGGACTGAAGGATGGGCACTACTGACGAGCCCAAATAGGGCGAACCAACCGGCTGGTGCTTTTCTGGATAGGTAGTAGACTTAGATGAATTACCGGCTGATTGCGACGAATAAAAATATTTAGACTTAAAATTACACTTTTTAGCCGGAAAGGATGCAGTAATAAATATAATAAAATTAACAGGTGATGGAAGGACACTTGCTGTGGAAAACATGCGATTGATTAGTTATCCGCTGCAAATAATTGACGATGTTCCACATGCTGTTTTTGTCCAGATTTTAAAATAACCCATGCGGTCATTGCAATGTGATATATTGGCTGACCGTTTTTATTTTTGTTTCATACCTGTTTTCTGCCGAGGCATGACAAATGTTTGGCATTGTTCTCCTTATTGTCTGGATGGTAGCCATATTTTGAGCTTGTTCCTCAGCAGCAGTGGAATATCAGGCCATTCTAATTTAAATGCATTTGACAGAATCTGATCTGATCCCAGTCGGGATGAAGGATCGTTAGCCGTATATTCGAGTGCAAAACGTCGAGCTAGATATTGATCACTCTGAGAGGCTTGTTACTGTAACTTCTGCAAGCACATTCATATGGTCATGTTCGACAGTCACGGAAGTGATCTAGAAGTCACCGAAGGTATCCGAGATTGCAGATGGGTTGTGAAGTAAATGGCCATCACGGTTAACAACATAATTAAACAAAGCACAGCGGTCATTGGTTCAACAATGTAGTAAATTTTGGGGCCTCTGGCTTGATTATTTTTGATGCGCTTAATATTCCTCATCACCTCGCCTTGCTAACTGCACATGTTAAACAATTGGTAGATCCGTACATTTATAAGATAAGAAAACTTCATGGATTTTGAGAGTCTTGCATTTGCTTTTCCGATATTCTGGCTGACTGATTCTTGTAAAAATATCTAAGAATCAATGCATACTAAAGGCAAACGGTTTGAAGATAAAACTACCCCGTTGCAGTGCCTACTCTTCTAGAACGAATGAAAACGCTCTAGACAAAGAAAAGGTAACTGTTTAACATGTTTCTGTTTATTTTGGGTTCCACGTCGCGGTTTATATTTCAGCTTTGTTACCATTTTACTTTGGAACTGTGCCGTAGCAATTTATGATCGCTTCTAATGAAATTGTCTTAAATCCGTGTATGTTGTTTAGGTACACAAGGCGTGATTAACAGCTTAATACATTTGTGGATCTGGTTGGCCTGGTAATTAATTTTGTGCAAGGATGGATGGAATTACTAGTGGACATTTAGCATGTTGCAAGGAACGGCAATCATCTAGGTCTTCATGGACACCATGATTAAACGTCAAACGCTTAACCCATAAGAACAATACTTGCATTGGACGCATTCGTGAAGTTTAGATGCGGGCGAGAATCATATTATTAGATGCACCTGTAACTGACAGCCAAATAGATAAGGGGAATATATCCATTTGTGAAAGGTTTATACCTTCAGCCGTACAGGCATTTTGTACGTATATGATGCTCTATCCATTTTGTTGTTGCAGAGTTTTTTCGTGCCAAATTACAACTTGCATAAAAAGAGTACATTGAAGCGCATGAAAAGAAAATCATGTTCTATTGACATTAATCGCTTGTGTTTTATCAAAGTCTGCAAGCGGGTTTAAAAAATGGAGTGTTTGATTATCGATCTGGCATTATACTTAATAAAGTAAAATATATGCCTTCTGAAATGACTGCTATCTTTTGCATGATCACCTGAGCGGACGGTTTCGAGCATTGTACTCATGGTAGGTAAGTGAAAGTTTGGTGTGCACAAAGCAACCACTAGTAAATTTGGGAGTTTTTAGGGTGTGGTATGTGTGCATGCCAACGTAGCTGATGGCCCCCGGGTTACCAAGGTATCATTCTTGAAACACTTTGTATTAGCACTGGAGTAGCTACGTTATCCCGAAACATTGGAGAATGCGTAGGATCAAAATACTGACCTCTATATTATGTGTATGGGGTGGAATTAGACGTGAGTCCATTCTATTCGGCCGGTAGAACTGTTTGCGGAAAGAATCAGCAGGATTTATTAACTATGGAGCGGAGTAGTTTAAACATTTTTCTATTTGACCATGTTCTTCCTTCATCTGTACGCCTCCAGTGATTATTTCCTTGTGTGAATTGATAACTAAATGTAGATAAGTGACGGTAACTACTGCCCTTATTCATTGGGGGAAGTTGCTTTACTTGCTGCATGCAGTGGGCTGATCGATTAGAAAATTTGAGTTAAACCGAGCATTCTTAGCCATGCGCCCTTTGAAAGCAATTGTTCCTGAGTTGTAGAAATGGTCCGTGAAGTACATCAAGTTTGCTGTCCTTAAACGTGCCTATCTCGTTTTGACCGGATTTCGATGGGGACGAAGAGTTGTTATTGTGGCAATATTCAAAATAATTGTTCCTTCCCTAAATGGGGAATAGAATATATTGAGAATACCGCTGCCAACAATAAAGGAACGCTTTATCATTTCATTTTTATAAGGGGTTTTAGTTGATCAAGAAAGGAAAATCATGTTTATATTTGAGAATGCAGTTGAATTGCCAAAGTTTAAGTAGATGCACCCGTAAGCATTAGTAGTTTCATTCATATTTTAAACTTATTTGTGAAATTCTTCGGTAGAACTTATCACCACTTTCGCTTCTCTAGTCACAGCGCCAACTGTAACATTTGTAAGGGTGTTTAACAGCTTTAATTAAAATAGCAATATACTGCTTTCATATCGCTTGAATGGGTCCGCGAAGGAGGGGTCATCATGCAGTTTCCTTATTTAACATTTTGCAATAGATGGGGCAACAAAGTTTCGGATTTTTTCTTATGTAGGTGTTGACATTTGCAGTCGACAGCAGATATGTAGTAGTATCGTCGGATTTACTCTACCGTGACCCAACCAGCCATGAACGTTAAAATCAAAGAAATGTAATACTATATAAATTTGTTCGGGCCTGTGAAAGGAACACAGCCATTTTCCGGTCTTGCGGATAATTTGATGCAAACAAACAAAATGAGCACTGGACTTTTCGGAGATATGTCAACTACATCCTTAGATTCATTACTTATGTGTTCTAAACGCCCAGAAATAGTATGTTCTCAGATTTCTCGGAAATATTTGGGAAAATAAGAACGATAAGTGATATATTTTAACAATAAGTTGAGGACTATATAGTGGCACAGAAATATTTTAAGCAACAAGTAATGCTTATCATTGACAAAATGACTCTTTCCATTTAATAACATGAGTCATAGTATGCGCTATGAATTCTCGGTAAATCTCATCAGGCTCAGACACCTTTCCATAGAGTGTGTGACGTGGTAAATTGTCTTTTTTGGGGTGGTAATTTGATTACCTCTATAATTTTAAAGCTGAAACGAGTAATCACGATGTTAATTATGGTGGTTGATTAATTGAAGGACAGCTAATATATGATTGAATGGATCGTTTGTTCTGCAAGCAGGGCGGTTTAGTGGAAGACGTTTCGCTGATAAGCAAGGCTACACCATCAGTGAGGATTTCAAGGTCTTAATCACAGAGCCTCGTCAGCCAAAATCATCTCCGTTTTCTATTGTTCGGATCCTGCTTTGAATGTCAGCTGCCTATTGACTCACGTGGTTTGGCTAAGTGATCGCGAAGAGGAGATGTTGTCGCTTAGCATAGTAGAAAAGCGTCCCCAAATGTAACACACAGCTCGGAGAACAAAACAAGCCTCTTACCAACATCTTAAGCTAAAATCTTACTCAATTATTTTCAGATGCATTATATTCAAGACCAGGCATATTTAGATGAGAGCAAAAAGTAAATAAGATTATCAATTATCAAATGCTTCGGGTCACGGTGAAATTAAAACTTTTACGAATTATTTCCTTTCGCACGTCCCACGCATGAATTATAAGAGATATATAGGTTTAGCAATGTATAGCATATACTTAGGTACTCCGAATGCGAAACATTTTGCATTTAAATATGAAAGGATGACATCAATTTCAGAGCCTGTTTGACCGTATTCGGGGGCGAGTGATATGATGAAGCTTATAGAAATCAACGACAAATACAGTGAAAGCCCTTACGGATGTTCTCTCGAATCCTAAGGAATGGTAAGCACATATACTAAACAAATATGTTGCACCATATTAGCACGAGTATTGATAAGCATGCACTGATCGAGTAGACAAAGGCAGTTATTCCTTCAAAAGCTTTACGAGTAAGTCTTTCTATGTTCTACCATGCAGTGCTCCGCAGCAAAATATTTCTCCTTAAAAAGTCTCTCGAAATATGAGGTCTAGCTTTGACTCAACAGGAATATGCTAATATTGAAAACGTTATTTTAGCACCGCCTTTCCCTCAATTTAAATGTTTACGCTGATAGCAGCACATGGCTGACTCTAACGAACCTTAGGTTGAAATGTTAATTTATATCGAGACACATGTGAAACGTTGCTTTGCAGTGACTTGCTATGAAACTTGCAAATTAAATAAGGTTTCGTCAACTACGGTTGCATCATTAACTTTACAACCCTGAAATGCTAATACTGTCCATAGTATACTAGCCTAGATAAAGTACCTACAAAACCCATAATATTAGGCCTATTTATTAATTACCATAGAACAACTGAACGAAGTAACAAGGAAATCCAACAGTGGAAAACTTAAATTTCCGTATGAATGACAGGTGAGAAAACCGTACTTCCAGTTGAAAGATGTTACTTCAATTAATCACTAGAAACGCATTTCCCGTGCAGGTATATTTCTAAACGTGATTGCATTGGTATCGTATGCTGTTTGTTCAAAAAGTAACTGACATTTTTGAGGTTCAGATTCATAAGCTTATAAATGTAGGTAAGGACAGAGAACAACTCTTAAGCAATTCCCGCGTACCGGCACAACCTCAATAGGAAGGATACTCTGCATGGATAACTGTTGCTGACTAACACAATTAGAGCAGAAATACCGCCGCTGATTAGGCTAAGATTTACGATACTTCACATTCATCATGATATAAGGGTATCTGGCCATGAGCTTCCCAGTGTCTTCATTGTTTTACTAAAGAGTTAATATAATGAACGGGAATATCACTGTATATCATATGTCCGGCCGTAGTCAAGAAAAGCGAATTCGGAGCAATCGTTATTCACACTTGCCTACGCATTTAGATCACCACAACTACCTGAGTGTCGCCTTTTACAAATGTAGAGGACTTTTAGAAAATTACGACGCCCTGTGCCACTATTCTTACTTTAAGCTTTCAGAACTACAATTGAACGTAAAATCGTTTATATTTTAAATTAATCCTCGATGTAATAGAATTAAGCGGTGTTCGTGCTTGAAATTTGAATAGCATACGAATGTCCGCGAAGGCGCCTAGTTCTACATCTGTTGGCGTTTGCGTAGTATAAAGTTGAGGTAATGAAAAACAACGATTACCTCTGTAAACATCTTTGAAACTTGTTAGTGTTGTTATCCTCAGATTTGTCTGTGGATTCAAAGTATCTCGATTCATTTGGTAGCTGTCTTTTTCCGATGTTGAACCACATAAATCAGATTATGCTTGTCATTTACTATCTTGAGTGATTTTATTCGACCTCAATACTTCAGTCTGAATACATTAATTCTCGGGAAGTTTGAGGTTCCAGGAATACTGTAGAAAATTATTTAATGTAAGCAGTCTTATCACTAATGTGCTCTTCCACGAATCATTTTGCTTAAATAGCAGGTAGACTGAATGCACACAAAGCAAAGCTGTAGGCAACTAAACCCAATTGGTTAATCAGGTTAATAACACTTACTAGCCCAGAACAAAAAGAAATAATTATCAACCAAATTTTGTCTTTATCACTGGTAGTTGAATGGGATCCATTCTCTATGAAATCCATATTGATCAACTAAAAATTACAAGCTATTAATTTACGTGAAATATGCACGTTAGCAGAGCAGCTATAAATACCACTCGTTCAATCAAGCTTATGATGCTCCACATACACGGCAATTATTTGATATAATAAACAAATTTAACCATGCCAACAAAACCCTGATTGAAATAATTCCGATAACACCTCTTGTTTCTTAATATTAACTAGAAGAGGAACAAAATGAATACACATTCTCCCTATATGCAGGAACTCAACCTAGAAATAACATTGCCACAAGTTTAATGATTAACATATCAAAGCAAAAATCAATTTATATTCGTGACACGTTTGTTTGAATAAGATAATTATGTTCTCTGGAAGAGGTCGAAAACAGAGTGCAAAATTTATCTCGAAAATACGGTAGAACGCAAATCCCGAAATTTTCACAGCACGACACACGAAAGTAGCAACAAATTAGCACCCATGACCCCAACTCGAGTGTGCAAATTACATTATCATTAGATGGGTAAACGTTTGGAAAACGCTATGGGCATTGTATATGTTGACCAATGTATAAAAACTAATGCGGTGGAAATAGTGGCACCGTGAAAAATGTGGACTATTATGAGAAGACATTTTAAACCTCCCAATCTCACTTTACCGAATCTTCTGCCAACTAATTGCAGAAGATAGTGATTTGACCGAACCGATAGAAGGTTGTTTGCATGGACCACAAAACATATTTCTCACAACATGGTTGCTAAATGGCCCCAAGCTACCTACCAACTGTTATGCTATTAGCTCACTCGAGTAAACTTGTCGAAAAACCTGGACAGTTTAGGGTTATACACATGCAAAGTAATCTCGCTTAATTCAGAAAGCAAACAAATTGGAGTTTCGCAAATGAAATAAAATTTATGCGGAGATAATTTGACAAGCCCTCTGCTAATCTGGTAATGTCAGCTCCTGTTTCTGTCATCCACGTTACATGTGAGCTCGAGGTACTTTGACCGCATATCGCACATTTGCTTTCCTTACATCTCAGAGAGAATAACCAGCAAACGATTATAACGCTTAAACGTAACTGGCCAGCCATAGATTCACCGAACTTGTCTATAATAAATATGCTTCCAAGTATCTGCGGGCGACACTCCGGCAAGCACACAAATAACAGAACAGCCAAAAATCGACACAATTAATTGTAAGCACTAAGAAAATTATGCCCATTTGCCTAGCCCAGTTTGATTGTAATAGGTGACTTTTCTTCATCTCGAAGAATGGACGCAGAAGAGTCCTGTGTCCTAATGGCCGCGGCAAGTTTAATTCATGATGTACGGAACTCAGTGTAAGCCAGTTGCAGATGCACATTAGTAGACGAGATTCTCTGCTGTTCAGGACTGTATATTTGTTTATCCACTTGGTAAATACTGCACACGAACTATCGCAGTAATCCAAAAGACTAGCAGTGGTGTTTAAGAAAATTAATACCAGCATGGTTGTTTGATTTGAAGATAGTTTGACAGAGAACTAACCTCATTGACTCTCACTAGTCTGTGCTTCAAAACTGAGGAAACATGCTTGGCTTCGCGTCAAAAATACATCATTGGTATTTGTTAAAATATGTACAAGCAGTTGCTTACATACGCTTGAAACGTCACCACCAGTCAACTTTGAATAAGTGTAAACATGAACTCATCAAACCTTTAAACTCTTCCGAAAATTAAGAAGGACCTCGGCACTGGTGGTGGTTGGAAATCGGTTGCGCCCATCGTCACACATTTATGCCCACTAGGCCTATATGAAATGAAAAAAATGAAGCTGCAATTTCACGCTCATTACCAGTTTGATGTGCAGTAGCTGGGCTGCTTATCGCAAAACTGGCTGCATAAAGTGTAATAAGGGTAATCTTATCAAATGTACTAGATTCGAGGTAACATGACATATAAGGAAAATAACTCGGTGATGTAAAGCAGAAAAATGTCTAAGGTGACATACCTGTGGTTTTATTTAAGCAGGTAAAATGGACGTGCGTCATACGTCTTCCAAACTCCGCACTGCGGTGAACCGAGGTTTCTTGGATCTTTTTTGACTTTCACTAAGAAAACAGAAGTTGTGTTATCGACTTCTTACCTCCAATATGAGCCATCTTCTCGTAGTATCTTCCGGTATATTCCATGCAGCGAGTGCAAACAGGCAAAGCACGACTTTGGAAAATACTGGAATAACACCGTAGCTAGGACCATCATAGTATTGAGTTGCTTGGAACACTTCCTAACTTTTTAAAATGTTTTTATAACAATTATCAACTAGCCATTAACGTCTACATTCACTGCATACTTTACACACACCGAGCAGCATTATATAAATGGCGAGATTCCTGGATCTGACACAAATAGTTTCGATATTGACCTACCAAGAAAAGTATTTTGACCGACCTTCCAAATACGGGCGCAACATTTCACCAAGCCACACATCCCCGGACTTATTATTTAGAATACAGCAAATTTCCTGCAGGTACCCTAGTACACAAGTCTCCTATGTATGCTTGCTGAACTACTGCTACTTCAAGTACCACATGTATGAACCTCATATTCAAAAATAAAACCTGCTTGTACGTGTATATTAATGACACGGAACTCGTGACATATTGTATGTCCATTCTCTGAAGTTATCCGCATTGGTACTGGTGAACGATCAGGAAACGCTGCTCATATACTCGTTCTTGGGCAGTCTGATAACGCGACACAAGGGGCGTTGTTGTGTAGTGGTTGTTTATTGCCCTCATGCTCCAGAACAAAAATAAAAGTTTGCCTGCTATTATAAATAAACAGGAACCTTTGAGGATGATTTAGCCTTTTCTCCTCTCAGACGTCCAAAGTGTTCACGACCTTAAGGTTTCGATATCCCCTAGCGAATAGTGTAAGGCAAATCTGCAAGGAATTAATGCAAGTATTCTGCTTTTCATTCATGCCAGTTCGCCCGCCATATCTATTACGAATAATAAACCAGAGTTGCTGGATTTCGTACACACAATCAAAGAGCTCATGCTCGAAAAACCAAGAATTGAGAACCATCAGGGATTGAGTGCAAATTTAAAATTCTTACCTGCTGTGTGTTAGGTGAATATCCACAGAATATCGTGACCTGATTTTCGGGTTTTGAGCGCCCGCTGTGTGTCATGGATTGCGACCCGTACTCTCAAACTTGGCATCGGTTGACGTTTTCATAGAAATCCCAAACTATTATAGGCCAACAACACAGTTTGGAGAAGCCATATGGAATTTCTGGATGACTCTTCATTTGAATCTGCATCTACAGCATTTGCTGTCATTTGCAATGACCTGATAATATCCGCCAATTTAAACAAGCCCCTTCGTTCTGTAAGTGCATCATTCATTCGAAGCAGAACTTGGAATCGAATGAAAATATGAGACGCAGCGTGGCGTTTGTACAGTGTGAACCCTAGCATGAAAACTGGAGCAACTATTTAGTGCACCATAATCATCGTACCGCATTGGTCTGTGAGGACAAACTTTGTACACCGACGAGGAGCCGAAAGCCTTTGTGCAAACTATAAGCTACTGTAAAAGCAATTAATCGTTGATCTCCCCAATTTCCTCAGAAACGGCTGTGCAAAATACCGGCAGGGATGCAGCCGATGTTCTACGGCGTCAATGTGCTCCAATATTCCGGCGCGCCATTATCGACACGTTCAAGTTTGGTTCAGCGACCGTTCAAGGGAAGCAGCTATCGTTGGATACACAATTCCCACGGTGTCGACAAGGTCTTCACGAACGCACTTCAGTTGACAGCTACGAAGTTTATTAAGCCATTAATACGACTTTTTCAAAGTGAAGTACTTAACAACATGAGAAAGCAGAAGGGAACAACTCGAATGTTTAGAGTATAGACTGCTCATATCGGGCAAACTATTCCCAGTGATACTCCTCTGTGTTCTTAAAAGTAATGGAGCGAATAGCTAAGACACTAATTGGCTAACTCATAGTGTTTAACATAATAGCTCCGGAGTAAAATATTCCGACAAACTCAGTCATGAACGTGAATACACGTGACATTAGAACCTAAATAATCCTTAGTGGGACCTACGTTTATATTATGTCAACACGTTTCTACATCACACAAACGATAATAGCACTGCATTCTTCTTCAAACATACATAAATCCGGAATTAGGGGCCTTCTCCTTGGTGAATCGGAAGTTTTCTACTCGATGCGTACCCATTTTATAACGGGTCTCATTTCTGATCCTATAATAATTTTTCATAAAAGGTCAGTGCTA
>CALYDF020003539.1:0-30626 GCA_944474145.2 Dicrocoelium dendriticum
CGGCGAGTGACAGAGCAGGCATCGAACCCAGGATTATTTTTATGTTAGATACGGTTGGCACTAATTAGCGACTTAGTTTCAACAGATATCGCTTGACACAGCGTTGTGATTAACGGTGTTCATTTTAATTTAAAATACACGGTTAGTGGATGGATTACAGAGGTAATCTCAATATTGACCGCGATTCACATTTAAGTGACGCTTGGTCTACCGATCCCCAGAAACGTAGGCGATGCAAACTGAACTTGGGTGATGCTCCTGAAAACACTACACCATTTTGAGCGATTTGATGTTATTGCATCTCATTATATAGAGTTAGTAGGTTTTGAACCGGGGGACCATTAGGATTTCAGTGGCGAATAATAACCCTAAGCTATTGAGTCAGGAAGAGCAAGGCTTGGCAAAATGATTTACTGAACGAAGTTTAAGGACACCATGAATACACGTTTAGTGGATGGATTGCGACGCGCATTATGAATGTTACAGCGATTCATATTGTAGTGATCTTTTTTGTCCTTCGATTACATGGACCGTAGGTGGTGAAATAAAACGTATGTGCTGTTCGTCCGCAAACACGGTCATACTATGACATGTTTCGATGTTATTATATCTCATCAGTAGATTTAGCATGCATTGAACCGAGAAACATTGGGCTGTTACATATACCGCTGAGGCTAAGCCACCGAGTCACGAGGGGCAACATTTGGCACAACGAGATAAGTAACGATGCAGTGGGTCAATTGAATTACACGTTATGTGGATGATTTGCGACGCGCAGTCTCAATGTTGACCGCGATTCTCATTGAATTTAACCTTGGTCTTTCACTCCTATCGAGCGTAGACGGTGCAAAAAGAACCTATACTCTGTTTGCACGAAAACACAGCACAACTATGTAGAGTTTCGATGTTATTAAATATCATTAGATATAGTTAGCATTCATTGAATTCGGGACGTTTGGAATAATTGTTTTGACCGCAAACACCCTCAGCATTTGGTCACGAAATGCGAATTATTGCACAACTGTAAGTTGAACGATGTTTTGTGTCATTTTTAATTAAAATTATGCGGATGGTTTGCGACGCGCAATTTCAATGATGATCGTGATTCCCATTGAATTTAACCTTAGTCTTTCACTCATATTGAGCGTAGAGGGTGCAAAAAGAACCTATACCCTGTTTGCACGAAAACGCAGCACAACTATGTAGAGTTTCGATGTTATTAAATCTCATCAGATATAGTTAGCATTCATTGATTTCGGGATGGTGGGAATATTTGTTTTGACCGCAAACACCCTCAGCATTCTGGTCACGAAAGGCGAAGTATTGCACAACTGTAAGATGAACGATGTTTTGTGTCATTTTTAATTAAAATTTATGCGGATGCTTTGCAACGCGCAATCTCAATGATGATCGTGATTTCCATTGAATTTAACCTTGGTCTTTCACTTGATGTTATTAAATCTCATCAGATATAGTTAGCATTCATTGAATTTAGGACGGTTGGAATATTTGTTTTGACCGCAAACACCCTTGGCATTCCTGATCTGGAACGCCAGGACGAGGTCACTCAGTAAACGGCGGTGTCTGCAGCTGCACACTCCCAGGGTTCTCCGTTCACTATGGTATAGCTGGTAGGACAACTCCTTCATTTTTTGTAGCTTTTCGTTGAGCGGTCTTCAGTCCAGCTAGGGGACGCTTTAACCAGGGTTATTGAGCCTGGATCCTGTGCTCTAAATGTGGCCTCATATATGCCTTGAGCATAAGGGGATAGATGATGAGATCGAACAGCCCGAACGACCTACATAACAGACTAACATGTTGGTTCGCGGAATTGGACGTCTTCAAGGACTGCGCCAAACAGCCAATGTCGTCATGCATTACCACTGAAATGTTTCGCTCTTGTGAGGTGCTGTCGGCTCCAAGCTTATATGCGTACATGGGCTAGGGGCAAACATGCACAGGTTTACAATTGTCCGTGCTAAACGGTAGTATCTTTACGTTTGACAATTCAGTGGCACGGCCTAAGTTCTGTTGCAGTACATTGTGAGCTTCCTGACAGTCGATTACCTGCCATATCTTGATCTCATGGAAAAGCAGCAGGACATCTGACTTGATGTTGCTCGTGAAATCGTAACTGACGATAAATAATAAGCGCAGCCACAATACTGACCTTTGTGGATCACCGCATTCCATATCCATTTGATCAGACAATGAATATCGAACTCCAATCTGAGGGCGCCGCTGAAGGAGAAAGTGTGCGATTCTTCCAACGACAGTATTTCCAGCTCCGTACGTTTGCATCTTTTGTAGAAGCATGCGGTGATCTATGCGGTCGAAGGATGTAGGAAAGTCTAGGTAGATGATAACAATGCCGGTACTAGTGTCAGCTATCTCAGTCCAGCTGCCAGGGGCAAGCAGTCAAATTGTAGTACATTATGGGTGCTGGCGGAATCCTAGTTGTTTCGGTGCTATGCTGTTAGAATTGTTGAAGTGACCCACTACATCTTCAGTTATGATCGCTTCCATCACCTTTGAGGACAGCGATAAGTGAATCACTGGGTAAAGGCTGGTGTGTTCTGAACAGTTTCCATAAATTTAACAAATTTAACAATAGAATATCAGGTGGAATTCCAAATCTGGGGCGGACATTAGGGGTCGATATACTATTACAAAGAGGCAAGTTTCGTTGCATCACATTTCATCTATGATCCGCATCTCCGGATCGACCACCGGTTCGCACTGCAGTTCGCTGCCATAATATTGCATAACCCAATTATTTGGCAGATCGATTATTTCGGAGAATGGACATAACTCGGCGTCCGTAATTTCTGAGTGCAACCAAGGTTCCGTGACGAATATGAGGTCTCAGGCATGTGATTCTTCACGTAGCCGCAGTTAGGCAAGCTTATTCAGGGGACGTTGTACATTGTTTTACATGCAGAAATGTTTCTCTGTTATATCAACGAACCACGGGATGAGTGTTTTAGGTAAAACATACTCCCGACCGGTAAAGGGAGACCGGATGAATCATGAGCAACTTAACTAGGATCTATTTGTCAAAACGGAGTGCAAATACGGTCATAGTCGTTTGACTAAATAGAGATAGCAAGTCTTGAATCAGGGAATATTTGGAAATTTTCCGGAAATTTACACAAGCTACCGAATACGCTAAAATACGCTGTACATCAAGCTTTTTGATATATTTGATACTAATTTTGTAGCGCTGGTTGTGCAAATGAACAGTGGCGTTTAATATTAATGTATACCCTTTATACTATAAAGCTAACATTGGTATGCTGATCAATAGAATATTAGCTGAGGATGATATACATTTGCTGTTCAACCCCACAGATCGATCAATAACAGTTGTGTCATAATTTGACCATCATTATCGGGTAGCCCAAGGGAAAGTATCATCCATTTACGCACATTAAAAATCAAACGACGCGATAATTTGTTGAAGAGTTCCTTGTTACAGCTTAGAGATAAATGTCAGCAAGCAACGGTCCTAGGTGCAATCCCATTGCTATCCCATCTATCTGTCTATAGTAGCAGCCTGCAAACAAGTATTGCTTTTCGAAAGTGCACCGTAGGATCAATTTTCCGAAACCCATATGGATATTGGTATCCCATGCTGCATTTCGGGAAACTCATCCAACAACGTACTTTCGACAGGCATTTCTTGTTTGTAGGATGCTACTATAGACATATAGATGAAGTCGCAATGGGATTGCACCTGGGACGGTTGTTTGCTGACATATTTTGCCAAGATGGAACGCGGGCCTTACCAACCATTTATCGCGTCATTTGATTCCCACTGGAAGTATATGGATGACACTTTCATAAATAGTGCTTTAAATACTGATGTTCCTTCTCTGCTAGCTCAATTTAATCGCACTAATTCAACTTTAATGTTTACTAGTGAAATTGATAAGGAAGAAATGCTATATTTCCTTGATAGTCTGCCAATCAAGAGAGAGGATGTTTTGCTGAGGAGAAACGTCTACCGTTTTCCTACCTGGATACTTCCATGTACATATTGTGCAGCTTTGTATCCTTGAGTTGTAAACGAAACTTAATTCCTTGCTTGCACTATCGTGCCAAAATATTAATAGTTCAGAAAATTGGAAACCAAAATGTACTACATCTTTACTACACTACAAGCAATTGATTACCAGACTCCCTTCATTCGGAGACACGCTGTGATCCGTGACTCTCAAGAAAAGTCTATTACGGGCCCAATAATAATGTCTATTGTGAATTCCTTTCATTGGAGATGTTTCTTTCGAGTAATTTACAAGTGACTCTCAAAAGTAATTGCCAAGGTTTTCCCTGCTGCCTACCTCCATGTGGTTGTAGAAACTGTCACTATATTATCCAGCGCCTTCGGTAATGTCTTGTCAGAAGACAGACGACAGGGTGCTGTGTAATAACGGTAGCATAGCGTGCATATTATGAAATTTTTTCACAATATAAGAGCTGTCCTGAAGTGCTTATTGATTTAAACATTGAAATTCTTGAGCAAATGATGAATTGCATGCAGCAGGAAATGATCGTGCGCACAATACGGTGCGATTGGAGAAGGCTACGGTTAAGAACAAATTAACAGCATGAAAAATACTACAATCACTAACTCCTGTATATCAGTATTAAGATAAACAAGCTGGCAAGGAAATTCGTACAATCAGGTACAGAAAAATTACGGAACATGGGAGCTTAGAGCAAAGTTGTTTTAAACATTTATCCAAGTAAAAATCTAAATATATATTTATACATTCAAGATCGGTTAACTGATCTGTATCCAACTCTATATTAATGGAACCTTGCACTACAATAACTGCATGAAAACCGAATGGCTTGTATAGGACACTTTCACAAATGTCGCTTACTCTGCTGCAACGCTTTTTTTTCTTTTTTATAAAAAATATATAAAATGAATGGAGCTGTGTTTCACTAATCCTGGTCGATTAAATTTTAACTGAAACTTACTTACTAAAGTTTTGCCGTTAATGTTTTTCAAATTTCATGTGTATCACCGAGTTTACTTGAAGCATTCGCAAATCACTTAAAATAATGCTCTGTGCCGATGTTCTCAGTCACACATGTATTTTAATTTCGAACACCGTTTTATAACGTGGACTATTAACCATACTCCAAACAAAGTTTTGAATTACCTCATTATAAATTTACATTTATATAATATCATGTTTCCGCATTACTAATTATCCTTACTTTATCTTTTAAAATTCAGACTTACTTTTTCACTTTTATACAACATGCTATCCCGCTGCATTATATGATCACCAGGTTTCTATAATATTGTTATGTAAATAGCAATGTAGCAAGTAAACGGCTACTTCGCATGAATCATGTTATATGTCTTAGCTTACTTACGGCTGTTCTTGATGTCCTGACAGATTTGTATGGCAGCGATGACTTGCAATTATCCGCAAGGCAGTTAAGCATTCACTCTGTTTTATCCCATAATATCAAAGCATTTTCAAAATATTCAATAAAGCATTACTATTCTCTTGTGCCGCCTTTATTTTATAATAGAACCGCTCAGAATCAAAGTGACAACTTGAAAATTCAACCGCGTCGTATAATTTTTCGTATTTTGTGAAGTTATGTTTCAGTCAAAAGCGAGCAAAATCATTGCTCTATATGCATACCTCACTGAACGCAGTAAAAAGCTGCAATTTTGTACTTCATAAACGGCATAAGAAGGACGAGTTACTTGATATTTTATCCTCCATTGATGACAGGGTACGGATTACTATTGAGTTTTAATCTTGTGGAGGTACCATACAATTTGTGAACTGTCTGGTTCACAGAAATAGGAGAAAAATATGGACGACAGTTTACCGCAAGTCGCAGGTGCTGACGGTGTACTCTACACCCGTTCGAATTACCCGAAAAAGGTTTACGCTGGGATAGCTTCAGCGTTATTCTGCAGGGCACAAACGCTGTGAGGACAAATAGGCAGCGCAGAAATTGGCAATGGGCAAACGATTAGAAAGTAGCTAGTCAAACATTGGTTACCTAAGGAGCTAATCCGAGACTTAATATTTAAAAAGGATTTGCTAGGGACAGTAGAAATTCTTTAAAAGGAAGACACTTCGGAAGCAATTCGGTAGGTAAAAAAAAGAAATTATAAGGTTGATTTTTCAGCGAGGTTAAACGTTATGTTCAGCGCTGGTGCACCTAAAGTACGTCCTTCACGATGATAGGACGTAAAACTGTGTTTCTAAAACTAAGGATTATAAGGACTGTACACAAGTGTGCATAAACCAAACAGCGAAAGTTACGCACACGGATATCCCGACACAGGAGACACGTTGCAAGACCGCATAAAAACGATCTTGAATACCAGGCAATATTAAGAGACTCGGCCGTGGATGTGCATTCACTAGACAACCACACACTATACACTTAAAAAGGACACGCGTTTGTTGCATGCTTACACTACATAAACCTAAATTTTCAAATGTTGCGCTGTACAGTTGAAATAATAGTTTATCCAATTTCCAATTTACCTTTTTAAACAGAGAAGATTCACTATCCAGTCTATTTTGATGAATACGTTTTGAATGCTTAATGTGCGCTATTCTTGTTCCGGTTAACCCAGAACCGTGCTTGGACGTTCATCAATCCCATCCGAATTGAAGCCTTATATTTCTTCACAAGTTCAGCTGTCATGAGATTTTCTCAATCTTCCTGTTTATGAAAATCTTGTACCTGAACGATTATGCAACAAAGAAAAGTCAGAGCCGCAAGTAAAACTAAGCTAGAAGACACAAGTCGTACGCTGCACAACTGGAATTAAACATGCGCTTTTACATTTGCCCAATGTACTGCCGTTTTCGTACATTTGCGCGCATTTGATACTCTGCTACAGATTGTGCAATGTTGCATTCGTGAAGCCACTGAATGCCCAAGCAGATGAACATCTGCTAATTTCAACGATAAAAGGCGCAGAAAGCATCAACACTAAAAGTGCCCAAAGATATGAGACTGAACCAGCCGCAATGTTGCCTGAAACATGTGTGGAACCCTAAAGGTACCAGCATTATTCAACTAATGGAGTTAAAACCTTGTGCTAATTTTAATTCTGCACCTCGGAATATTTGCGCGACCAACGGTCCGGTTGGTTTCAATGTACTTGGCTTGAGAGAGCACTTCAGTTGCAAACAAGCACTAGTGAATGGCTCAAGTGCTAACCGTTTCTTCCCCTACTGAAAAAGCGGGATAATGAGTGCTATGAATATTCCTAAATAGTGCGATCCTAGAAAATTTATGCAAAAGTGGTAAATAGAAACTTTTTGCTTTCAAATCAATGATTCAATTTGCATTTTTGCGAGAGGGATACGTTTTGCGAAATAGAGCGATTAACATTTCTACAATTTGCTATTCGCGGTGGTCTTATAGAACATTCTAATCTGTTCGCCACTGTTGTAAACGTTTGAAAGCGTTTTTTAAGCTTGTTTTGAACTTGTGATTTGGTCTTGTTAACTTGTCTTAAGTTGACAATCTCCCGGTTAGTTTAGCTAACCGGAACCTTTAAGTTAAGATGAAATAATTTGGGATTTAATTATAACGGAAATAAACGAAATCCAAACAAATATGGAATATGAGTAACACGATCAAATCTAGTATTGGATGTCATATAGTAAATATTTGTTTTTATTTCGGGGTTTAAACGGGCGACGGAATTGAACAAGTCATTTTAGTACAGTGTGTGTTGTGTCTCTTTTAACTGGCTTATATTTAAAATGACCTCATTCGATGGAGATGAGATAGACGGGCGAGCAGTTTTAGATGCCGTGTGCCGGCAGGATTGGAGACAATGAAAATATGTATCCGAAACTTATCAAATATTATTGGTGTCAACACCGCTTCTCGGCGGTTGCACTAATAATGGGGTCGAAATCCTAATTAAGTGTGTCGTGTTCTATTATATATCACTGAATATAGTTCTTATCGCGAGCAGTGTTCACTGAGCGCGAAAGGCTCCGTATGTGTTCTATTCTTGAAGTTAATATAAATAACCTAACCAAAAGCAAATATGACAATTGTGCTGTAAAAGAAGCTAAACGGCTCGTATAATCAGATGCATTTGCAGCATCGTGGGGTGTGGCGAATATCAATGGAAAATTGTCAGGGTGTGTGGCTGCGCCTGTCACTGAAACTCAGAAACAAATTATTGCATTGAAGCGAATTCTATGGAAATTATCAGGCATATTGGGGAAAGTCACATGACATGTTATGTGCTTAACGATGCCTAGGTGTAACCCTGTGTTGATGGTGTTAGGGGATGCTGCGGTTAGCAAAACAGGCACATGCGGAATTTCTGAGGTTTAATATATTTGTGGTTTATCTGTGTACGCTGTCACTGAAAGAAACTTTGTGTAGCTGTCCATCTACTGTTTGGCTCTCTTATCGCTGATGCTGGTCCTGAGAATGACTGCTATTCATGCGCCGTTGCGGTGAGACCGCTTGCTGGGAATTTGAGCAAGTAAATCTTTAATTGTTTAATAGGGTGCAGGAAGAGGCATTCGCCCACTGTCCTTATTGTTTGTTCGCTCGGTTGACAGTGTTCTGCGGACTACTTCATGTAGTTGCCACAATGTTGTGGTTGATAAGAGAACGAATTGAATGCGCTTACTAATGTATAATAGTTAACCTATTTATTTATGCTTCCTCGCACGACATCAATGGACATTGCCAGCAGTACATCAGGACTTAACTAGCGCTGTGTGCAGTTGAAGGAGCTGCCATTATTTTTATCTTCGGCTTTAATGCTAAAGTGGCCGTTAACAAATTATCTCTAATGTACGATGTGCCGCAGCGACCTATGCGGGAGAACGGCGTAGCACGTCTCATCGCGTGGTAAAAAGCCGTCAAAAACTAGTCATGGCTGATGTAAGAATGGAACGCATTACCGTTCATTTAGTCCCGTCAGCTAAAACCTTATCAAAAAACCTTGTTTCTTTGATGAAGTTGGACATCTTTCTCAAGACATGTCTTGGAGAAGCAAATGACTTGTGTCATGGCATCCTGGGCTTCTGCACTTATTCAACAGTATGCTACTTTTTGCCTAGTAAGCTAAATATATATTCGATCGCGAAGCGGTAAATGCAGCACGAACTCTGCAAGAGATTCGGCGGAAACCAAGTCAAACTAAGTTGCGCTGTTATTAGAGCAATAAGAGGTCATAAAATAACAAAAGCATCAGATCGACCAAACTCATTCTAGAACTGTATAAAGATTTGAACGCCCCAGCTAAACATTTAAATTGCTGAAGATATTCCGTGTTCACTCTCGGCAAGATGGCTGAAAACGTTTTACGTGTTTTGCCTAACTCGTGTTCACCTTGGTGAAGCAGCTTATACAGTCGTCACAATAACCCCCGTTCCTTATGAATATAAACTGGATTTACTGTTTTCAATGCATGTATTTCGGTGAGTTAACCGATGTGAACTTATTTCATTGGCACCTTTTATGTATTTTGCAATATTCATTCCGAACTCCCGTACGGAATCTGTTAAGCTTTAGTCTTTAAATCTGTATAAAACCATTTTTCCATTCTTCAATCCAGTGAGGAAACCGTGTGAGCAATGTACTTTTTCAGCGTCCTGGTTAAAACTCTCAAATAATCAATGAACCGCTCAGCACTGTCATTTCATGCACCAGGCTCTGACTGCTGTGCCATGTATTACCCACTCTGACCCGAGCGACGTGACTTGCTTGCGCGACCGAGGTATGGGTGGGAGATTAAGAAGTGTGTCCAACGGACTACATGTTCAAGAGGAATGTTGGCCCAAACTTCAAGACTGGCCTCGGTTGGATCCTCCGGATCCCCGAATTTAGGTCGGAAAGAGGATGACTATATTTGGTTGGAATAACAGACGCCGTGACGATAAACGACTTCATAGACGTCGGTGTTGTGACTTGGCTTTTCCCAACCATGCCGTTTATTATCTGCATCCAACCTCGACGTATTTGTCATTGCACAAAATTAAAAGCATAAGAGCCTTGTTGCTGTTTTTCTATTTTGATTTATTTCCTTTATCTGTGACCTTTTTGAATCGTAGTGAGGAAGAGTTACTCGGATTTTCTTACTCATGGTTTATGGGCAGAATGAATGCGTAGAATATATCTGCTCCTCAAATATGGCATTAAGTTTTTTACACAAATCATTGCTTTAGGTATGCTATTTATTCTTTACGTGGGTTAAGGAAAGGCAAAATTTGACAGCCATTGCAAAACTATCTAATTTGCCTATAGCAATGAAAAGCGAATAAATATTGTTAAACTTAGGTCTCATAAACTTTTCTGATTTATTGCTTCACACTCCAGCGCACCTATTTTACTGATGAATGCGTGTGAACTTTGACATATTGACAGACACCGGAAATGCAATCACCAAGAAACCAAAGAGCACATAGATTCTGTCCTGGAATTCGTATTCCATTATGTACGATACTGCAACACGTTACCTGAAAGCTGCTTCGAATACATTGGTTGTTAATCCTGCATGTTCCGTACCTGTAGTGCATGACTAACCTAAGTGGAAAGTTTAATTCAAGGCTACGGATTTCTCCAATCCACGTTTGACAATTTATGGCATTAAGTGAGTCAACTAGTTTAGATCATGTATCTTTATCTTCAATAATTAGTGTAATCTATAGTTGTATTGATACAATCATTTGCGACGTGTTTTAGATATAAATGGCATTATGAAAATTGATGCCATTTGCTTGCTGCTACTTTGTGTACGGGTAGAATTTCTTAATTGTCAAAAAACATTGGAAACACGATGCCGCCTTTAGTGATAATGAACTTCACTAAATTTGCCAATATGTTGGATAAAAAATCTTAGTTTTAACAAGCATTCCATTAAGCAGCTGAGTACATTGTGCTTTCCGGCTCCATTTACTACGAAATCATGCCAGGAAGACCGTTATAGTTAACAAGGAAATACAACTTTGAGACAGCAAATTATTCACCAAAGTAGATAATTGAAGGAAGGCGAACCGATAACGATCACCAGTAGGGAGATAGACGTCTGGTGCTTTTCCGGACCATAATACCTGGTCAGATGCTGATAACTCGGCCAAGGAGAAACGTTTCTGCGAGATAACAAGCATATAAAATTGTCAGGATAATGTGTGTATTATTAAAAAGTAACTATTCTACACGCGCGCTACAATTTCACATTATTATGGACAACCTGCGTTCTTCCAAATGACATATTTAGGCAGTATTTGAACAAGGTATGTTCAACCTCAGTTAAAGTATTCCGTTGCTCCGATAAGCATCCGCACACTACCTTTCTATAGGAATCATATTAATCCATGACTTAATGTGAGAGAAATGACAAAGCAAGTTTATGTTAAATCTGTATTTAATCTTGGGTTTGCTGTGCACAATTTCTTGTACTGAGTTCTAAATTGATCGTATTTGTGAATGTTACTAGTTACTTTTAATGTGAAATACGAACGCACATTTTCTTTTCTCGCCATCTGCGGTCAGCTCGCTCCGATGGGTTAGGTTGCTTAGTCTGAGCTCGTTAAGATATTTATATTCGTTTCTTTCGTTATAAATTGTGCAGACTTTCCATGTATTTGTTAGATATCGGATCATCGCAATATTTCTCATTAGACAGACCTGTAAACATTATTGAATTTAACGTCATTATAAGTGTGATCATACCGTACCAACTGCAGGGTTTATAATGAGTTAGATGAAAGGTTCAAGCCTGGCGCGGAAATAATATAGCTAGGCAAGCAAAATACCGTTTTATATGATTTACCATTTTCCTTATTCATTTTATGCAAAAACATATTTCAATATATTTTACTTTTATTACAGAAGTTTCTTGAATTAATCAAGGTCCGCTGTTTGATGCACATGGGCAACTTGGATCACTGCGCAGCCGTCAAATATGTCTATCCGAAATAAATGATGCTATCCGAAATAAATCAAGAAATGCCTAATAATTTGCATGACAATCTCCTTCCTATGCCACAGTTAAAAGTTTATTGTACAAGTTCAAACGCGGCACTTCAAAGCCAAGGGAATACTCTAGGATACGTATAATCCACGACGAGATTGAACAAAAATGGGGAAATCGGACAATACTGGCGAACGCCACTTATAGTCGGAAAGATACACTACAGGTTACCGTAGACCTTGACACGATCTCTATTTTTCAAGTTTGGAGGAAGTCGGACGTTCACGTTTCCGACCAAGTATTTCGAACAAAACGGATTGATTAACTGAATGGTATGCATACTTGAAATTTGAAGCACTTCGGATTACATTGATTTTGCAGTGTGAAGATGCATCTCTTGGCTATGTCTTCTTCGGTTTGTCTAGTGTCAAAATGATAACATACGTCATTATCCATTTTATATTTACTTATCTTGTATATGCTTCAGGGCTACGGAATATTTGCTTTCCGCTCACATTCCAGGCCAAATTAGTCAACATTTTCTGCGCTGTTTGTATGCTATGGGATTGTTGCCTTGAAATAACGCCCGTCGGCCGCTCATTTGATAAGGTCCAAAGGGTTTGTGTGCCGTCTCGTGTATATTTTCTGACAGTCATAAGATAACGGGTGTGGTAGTTAGCTTAGGCCGGCTGCTTGGTATTTTGCTTGCTAGATATGCGACAGTCAGTGAACGAGTGTCTAAAAATGGCTCATCGTCGAAAAGGAAGCCGCTTTGAAGTTGCTATACCCTGTAAAAAATGGAGCAGCTGCACGTTTTGTGAGAGGTTATTTAGCCAAGGGTGAACAATATTCAGGGTAGTTATTTATAACGGTATAAAAAGTTTTGCTTGCGTAGAAACCAAAGAGTATCAGAACTGTTAAATCGCAAAAGAAAGAACCCGTGCTGCACGATAAGACTTTCAGTGAACGGATGTATTCAAACTAAGTTGAATACGCGTGCAAACAATGACCTGCGACAAAGTGTAATTACATATACCGAAAGAAATCTGCGAACGGAAAATGTTTGGGCTGTTAAACATAGACTGGTAAAATCCATCGTCATTAAGCACATTTTTAGTTAATAATTTATTAGCCGGAGCAGCATCGATGTATGCAGAACCGATTGCAAATCTTCGAACATATGCAGCGAGTAGGAAACAGATGCTCATTTCGGTCTAACATGTTTGGACCCAACTTTACTCAAACAATATGTTAAAGTAAGCATGATTAATGTCAGTGAGACTGAACCACTTTCTGCTTTGCAAAAACCTATGAAACATTATAAAGTTTAAGAAGCACTGCTTCACAAGTCATACCATTTGGTTTAGTAGGAAACCAAAAAGTTTGATACAAAGCTTAATGTATTAAAACCATTAATAAAATTGGTTAGTTAATTTATTGTCAAATAAAGAACTTCTCATTGATTATGCTATATTTCGTCTGTCCGCCTAGACTTACCACTTCCATAGATAAGCAAAATATAATCCAAGATATATCTATGAAATAGGACGGAAAGCGGTTGTAATTTGACAAATGCAAGTGGCAGAGTTCGTCGTTCAATCTTCTTTCAAAATGGCTAGTGTACTTGCAGGAACTATTGATTGGAATACAGGGTTCCACCGGTAAATGCACAAAGGAAAGGAACGTCTGGCTAAAATTCTGAGCACTGTATTGTAATGCGAGATTCATGAGGTGAAATTTAATGTTTATCTTACGGATGAGTTACAGTAAAGAGCTGTAAGCAACTTTTTGTTTGGGAAAAGGAAGTAAACGATAAAATATTTACCTTATTATTGAATATAACGTCCGTTGGATATTATCAAACGATTTGGCATCTGCTCGTATTGTAGATTTCATATTCATCGACATATTTTGGAAGCGTGAACTAGAGGCATTCAAGAGCACTAGGTTGTTTAGCCGAGGCTCTCAGGTTGAATTGCGTAGAGATGTTCAACTGAAATGCGCACTGACGTCTTGACAGAAAATAAACGTGTCCATTTTTCCAAATGCCCGTCACAAGTGATGGACGTTTTGTCTAAGAGGTTCACTGCTTTTCGGATTGCCGGGAAAATCTAGTCATCAGGAACCGAAACACAGAGGTGGCGTTTAAATTACAAACTATGCATTACTTGGATCTTGGAATTAGGGTAAGTATTCGAGTATCTATCGAGAGTGCCTTGCAGTTACTCAGGTATAAACGCAACAGATTTTAGTTTGCATACTAGTACACCATATTCAGGTCACTCTGAAAAGAATTCTAATTGGAATTGACATGAGCTCTTCTTCATATCTTGCTATATTTGGCAGGTAGTGAGAACGTTGGAGTTATTGGTCGTGAAAGAAGACTAAATTTCAATAAAAATTCTTAATTCTAAACTTTTGTTTGGTTAGCCAAGGAGTCCAAAAACGCTGACAATTACCTGAGAGTGAAAGAGACATCTTTTGCCAACTAGCATAAACGACGGACATCAATCTGTACAACTGGAGTTCAGAACCGATACTTCACTGATGTAGGCTACTTTATGTTTTGAAAAGTCTATATAGACAATGTCAACGTCCACTTTATCTTCAGCTGAGTCGGTACAATTAGTACACGTAAATATTAAATCCTTTGCTCACGATCAATGTGGACGGAAGCTGCGTTGCTGTGTTGTGATAACTTTTCAGAGAACAATACCGTATGGGCGACGACGGATTAAATGAATCCGTAGAGTAAAGGGAGAAGAGATACTTGGCGGATTTCTTTGGGATTAGGCATGATTAGGTCTTTCAGCTTCAGGGTAATGTTCCCAGCCTTCAAATGGTAAGAAAGTAGTTTGGTGTTCAGAAGCGCTGACAGAGCTAAAACAAAAGATCAGTCAGTTGTCATTTTGCCACTTACATTGCTTCAGAATATCAAATAAATTTAAACAGATTATCGCATGATGACTGCGACGCAAAGGGCAGACTTCAACCAACATATTTATCAAATGATCCTTTTTGGTAATCACAAGATTAAGCACAGCTTATCTGTGACGTTTTCTGAAAAGAGTGGGCAGGTTGACTTGGTTTTAAACCGGAACAATGGTTTTGAGCTCTGGAAAATCAGCGAACACTATTTCTCCGAACTTGACAGGCGTGTCTATGTAATGTACCTTGATATCACGCATGATGAGGATGTGATCTTCTTTTCCTGTTTAAGGGCATATTAATGTTGTCAATAGATTTTAGTTCATTTTAGGTATGGAGTTAGGGGACAGTACAGCTAGGCTATAAAGCAGGTAGCTCGGTCTTTCAAAACTAGACAGCACAAAAAAGAAACGGGCAAATGTTAGCCTGAAACCGCTCAAGTCTCACACTGAAAGTAACTTAGGTTGTACCCAATAAACTATCCTCTATCGTAAGCCTGTGTGCTCCGACAACTGCATGCCTATCATGCTGACTTCAGCCTCCGTCATTCCAACGTGTATTTATTACACTGGCACCGTCAATATTTCAGATCATTCAGTTCATTCGGCTTATCGAAACGCCTTGTGTATTAATAGGCTAGTTCCAATGTATACAGAAGCCCAAATGGAGCAAAATGCTTCTGGTGTAAGAGAAAGCCATCCGATAAGAAACAATCTGTCATTGGTTTTTGGTGTGAATACTGATAAATCACCTGCCCTTTATTTGGCTCAGTTTCCTTGCTAGTCTCGTTAGTACAAGCTGTCGATTGCAACTCATGTTTCATCGGCGGCTGGTCTGTTATTAGCAGACAAGCTACTGTTTGGTACCTGCAAGGAAACTAGAGTTTCAGACTTTCAGATGGAAGGGCTGGACAATATTTCCGCCCAATATTGCACACTTACGTTGTCGTTCGCTCAGATCAAACCAATAATTTTATGAATCGTGGGCTGCAATAAACGCATATTGTGGGATAGGCAGGTTTTTGAGCGAATGGATAAATAATTCCTCGAAGAAAGTTTGTTCGTCGTCAAGTCGTCAAGCCGTCAAGTTTCCAAATCTTGAGTTCCGGTATCTTGTCTATAGAAAGAAGTTCGTTCTAACACGAAATGGATCAGTATGGCGTCTAAACCATTCTGCATGCTCTGTATATCCTATGTGAAATATTTCAATAGTAGCGAACTGCAGGTGACATCAGGATAGATGCACATCGAAGGAGGTGACATTTGCACAGAGCTTGCAGAAATGATAATGCCTTCTAAATGTATCTCCCACAATGTTGTCACACTAATATGTCGCTATTATCACCGAAGTTGTTTAGATCGGATAATTAGTATATGACACTAAAATTTTCATGCTTTCCGGTAGTTGGTCTACTTACACCGCAGTGTGATGGTTGTAGATCGGGGAAATCTATGTACCCAACAATCAGGGCTCTATTAATAAATCCGAATTATCTTGCAGCTCTATTGTCCGTCAAACATTGGACCCAGCCTGCTCTAAAGCTATAACCATCTGATATTTGCCCCTATATGTATGTCCGCAGATCTCGTAACAGAAGAGACCACGAGAGTTGCATCACTCGTTAAATTTTGCTGTTACAGATCTATTGCCCCTGTTCCAGGTTTAATGACAAGTGAATATGGTCGGATTCTTTCCTCAAAGCTCGCGTTAGCGTTGTTTGTAACGGAGGAGCAAATAAGTTTGCAATATATAATAAACTTTTGCAGAAATCAATGCCTAGATTTTGAAAAGCCGGGCGGCTGTCATTCGACCACAAACACTTGTATCACAAAACTAGAAGAATTGTGCTCAAGCATGTCATGCTTTCGGTTAATACCATTTTTAGGACCATCGGAAACTGCATGCTCACCAGTGTCGCTTGGTGGATGTCACAAAAGACACCGCGGAATATCTATTTCGGGGTTGGATTATAATTTTCCTTCCTTATTACTCTCATATACGTGATATATCTGTACGAATTGTGCAACGATATTTTTCTTTTGGTGAATTCTTCGATCTGTACAATTTTTGTAGACGTTCGCTGGCCAATATTGGAGTTTTCATTGATTAGCCTAACTGCAATTTGCGGCACCTTCTTGGATTTGTTGCAGGTCTGATCACCTTCGTTGAATTGTGGCTATAATCGACAAACATAGCGGTAACATTTAACCCACCTAGCAAAATCCAACTGCGATAAATCACACAAGGTTGTTTTACATGGCATCATTAACTTACTATGGCGCATGAGTCTGAAACTTGACAAGTTTGTATAGCAATGACCCCACCAAACTCTCGCAGTATTTGGCAAGCTAAGAGTAAGGTACTTTCCACACCGCCATCAAAGCGAGTAAAATGTGAGGTCCCAAAATAAAAGTGAATCTGTTCCTCATCTAAATGTATACTCATCGCAGAACCAAGTGATAAACTGCTTACTTTGGAATCACAACTTAATGCGATGAGAAAAACGCTGGTTATCTTTGAACCTATCAAAGATTACCTGATTACGCTTGACGACATCAATTACCCATTGGAGAATACTGATCCCGTTCTAATTGGAAATTAAAAGCCGTTACTTGACTATGTTGCCTCTGAAGTGCAAGAACCGATATGTAGAGCAAAAATATTTGTTTGTTTTCAATGTTCCGGACAAGTTGGGTCTAGGTAAAATAAAACTAACAGTAATAAAAGCTTGTAACATGTCTAACGTTAACTGCAAATGTCAACGTTTAAATACAACGACTCCAAAACATTGTTGTCTAATCATTCATAAAATTTTTAAGTGAGGAAGTCGCGCAGTGTGTCCTCCATTGTGGACCCATTATAGGCCAGTGCACCCATGTTAACGTCATTTTGAGTAAACAAGTAAGACACTCCTACAAATGTCTAAGCTTAGCACTGTGTCCCGAACACTTGGCTTTTGGAAAACCGAACCAAAAGTCCAAAAGACGCGTGCATCCAAGATAGATATTAGATGCATTGATTTAGACATCATTAGGCTAACAACGTTGCCAACTAGCTCCAAGCCGTCCTTTTCTTCTCCACTAGACACATTCGACACAAGGAACGGATAAAGCGGGTTTGCCTATTCCTGACAACGACACTGCCATTATATCGCTCTCCTCATATTTAAGGATTAAACAAATCTATAGGTGCTTGAAACATAGAGTAATGACAACGCGTTGAAGATATCACAACCCGGTTAAAACCAAGAAGACACGTCCAAGGATAGGTAACCTGATATAATTCATAGTCCACTGTCGATTAAGGAAGACTTCTCCAGTTTAGGGACATGTCATTAAAAAACGCATGGATACGAAATACACGGTTACACGCAAAGTTCAAATCGACCATTCTCCTACAATCACCAGGGTAAGGAACATTCCGTTTTGGACAAGATCAATAACAACTGTTACTTGGCTACGCCTATTTATCATCCTACAATCCACAACAGTCACTGGAAGTGCACAGATGGTGGAAGGACGTCGACTAGTAGGACTATGTTACCACCTGCTCTTTTCCATGTTCCTTCAACCTTTCAAACGGCTTCTTCCAACAACAATTTTTTTACCGGCGACGGGAAGTGACTCGCAATCATTCCCATCTCCGACACATCCAGCGCAGGTCAACACATTGATCCCCCTCTTGCCCTAATTTGTCCAGATGACAAAGAAATGCATTCTCAAACAAACGACAACCTAAGCATCATTCCTCTGTTCCGTTCGTGCCCCAAACTGTCCCGATATCCACTCATGACAAGCTATACACATTAACAAACGTTTTAATGGCCAACTCAGGTCCACCATACTCGCACTTACCTACCATGTGCAGCATGATCGAAAGCAAACATTCAGGTGATCACAAAAAGGATAGTGATATTTCCCTAATACTTAGTGCAATTTCAGCGATGCTGATTAATGCCAGATTCATTATCAACAAACTTCATTTTATAAAAAACAATTGCACAGTTCAATAACCTACAAACGATCCTCGTCACTAAAACATGGTGTTCAGTAAACCTGACTCTACTCTGATGCTTTCAATCTACCACCTATTTCGAAAAGATCGCTGCGACAAAAATGGAGGAGGATGTATTTGATACCTACACAAAACAGTTAAAGCTAGACCCATAGACCAGCCACAATTGGGAAATATCCCTGAATCTATTTGGCTGTCAGTTGCTAGGTCTTATCTTACACAATGCTCGCATGTACCTACCACTTACCGAATGCATTTAACGTAAGTTTCACCAACATCGGTTCTGTATTTGACCTCACATCCGAGTTGTCACACAGCCAGAAGTTTATTGCCAGCGATTTCAACTACCGAAAATATGCTGGTCACCCCACCCAAAGTCTATCTTGCACGCTACTTTTCTTTCTTCTACTAGAGTTGGTGGCTGGACAAAATGGATAACCAGTACAACCAGGTACGCCAATGTACTGAACTTAATATGCACATTGGATATACCCAGTTCAGAGACCGAGATCATAAGCAATCTCCCTAGAAACGGCCATAACATGATCCGACTCAGCTTCCAAATTTAAATGGTCACTGAAATCGCCTGTACACCGCTGGTTGCAACCCATAACATAAACTAGGAATGTTTAAGCAGTTCATTCGTTTCTCCGACTGAAATGTGTCTTTCCTATCTACCAGTTGCACACCGCTGTGGAGCAGTTCTGTAAACAAATCCATCACACTACAGCCCTCCTTGCACCACAATGTAATTATACCCCCCATGTCTCCAAATATTCCCTAGATCATTTAATCAGCAAGAAAATCAGAAATATAGCTGCATGATGCAGAAAGACCCAGGAATTTTCAATTGTCTAACAAATGTACGAACTTGCTACCAGAGTCAAAATTCGCAAGTAACACGAGAAGGCAATGAAGAACATACAGCCCTACGGACAAGCTGTAAAGTTCGGGTGCTTGTCAAAATACTGCATCGTAGAACCAGTGACCGCTCTCCTCTAATTACCGAAATTGCTGATGGTGAGGGTCACTTCATGACCCAGCTGAAATCTGTGAAGCATTCAGTAACTTTTTCGCCACTACCATGAGTCGCGAAGCTGACCCGGTGCCCGTGTGCACAGAGCTCACAGTAACAAACCTCTTAAGCGGGGTCGGTATCTCGCTCAACGCTATTCATCAAGTTAGCAAAGCTATCAGGTCATCTTCCAAGCTGTGATTTGATGGCATTTCACGACCACTATTAAACTAACAGGACCTGATATACCATTGCTACTAATGAGCTTGTTCCCTCTATCGCTGGAACCTGCACACTTTCCAGACCAATGGAAAACGTCATTTATTATGCCACAGCATAAATGAGGTCCTTTACAATCGAATAATAAATACCGGCCAATCCACCACACTCCGATAATCGCTCCTCTATTTGAAAAACTGGTCAGGAAGAGGATTATGATTTTGTAGATGGTACTGACTTTATTAATAATTCGCAGCATCATTTTTTAAACGCAATCATGAACTACCTGTCAACTGCATTACATTTGCCAAATGTTGTGATCAATCGATTTAAGGTATGCAGTAGTAATCCTGTTTCTTCACATAAACCAATCGTTCAAACAAGTACTGCACATGCGACAGTTACAAAAGTTAGAGAATTTTGCGATCCAGGACCCATTAATTTGTTAGTTATTGTCATACCATATTGATCGTTTTCAGGTAGTCAGTCTAGGTGATTCACGCTCTTCCCCACGCTCAATCACCACTGCAATTATTCAAGCGAGCCAGCACGATCCCTCACTTTATTTGCTCTGCGTTAATGAGATCACAACATCTGTAAAACATAACACTTTATTTTGGTTTGTTGACGATATCGAAATCACATACAACCTTCGGCGTTACAATATGTACGGGATACTACTGCTCATTCAAGATGATTTACATTCCCTTTAATCATGGTAACACACATGGGTGATGTACCTCTCGGCTTTGAAATCATGTATCACGTATTATTGCTGTTGCTTCACGTAAAATATATGACACTGAACAGATTATTCCACGCGATATCTTGGGAGTATGTACTTGTCTACCTTCAATTTCTTCGTACAGGCTCAATATAAAGTAGCAGATAACGTCAAGTCTACGTTCAATATATCAAAGAAAAAACACAGCCCTTGCTAGAGTAAAGATTTTCAAGTAAGGCCTTTGCCCCATACTCTAATATTGCAACGTAATATACGGAAATATTACAAACAGTGACATTGTTGCTGTGGAACATTGCAGATGACATTTACTAAACGTAAGCTTGGTAAACACTGCAAAGATTTTAATCAAGTAATTTGCATTGAACTTCATCTCGAACAACTACATTCGGCGACTAAAGTACAACTTGTTGCTGCTTTTCAACGTGCTACACAAAATGATATATGCTAATCTGTCGACACTCAATTTACAACAGGGCTTAACTCGTGCGTTTAGCAACACATTTTACAGTAGCTATAAACCGAATGCTAGAACGAACGTTCGCTCTAATTTGATTCTGATCAGATATATAATTATGCATAATAAACTACTAATAGCACCCAGGGCATGTGAAAATATGGCAACAGTTGGAAGCAAACTCGCTAATTATCTTGATCTTATTAAAAAAAGAATAACATGGAAAATATCCCTCAATAAGCAATTCCAATTGAGGCCCAAAAGCCGACATACACTAAAGTTTTCCTAACTGGGCTTTGACCTAAACAATCTGCCAGAATGTTAATACATGTAACGCATATGCTAACACTCCACCTATACATGTCGCCCATAAAAAAGCTTGGATAATTCTGTAAAATATATCAGTACTGATATAGACGCATTTTCTCTCATGTAGATAAATTTGCGTATTATTATTTTAATGTAAAACTCATGAGCATGAGTACCTTGGAATAATTCCTCATGCCTTTCTGCCGTAGTTAAAGGAGATAACGGCGATAGGTGGCTTGATAATCGTGGATATTTTGAAGCAATATTTTGCAACATTGAATCGCTTATGGCCTATTACGTTAATTTGCCGTACACTTGTGTCCAAATAGAAAACTTAGAATTCCACTGTTATTCACCTTCCGATGCTAACCGGTCACAATTTGGCATAAGTATAGGAATTCGTCTTACAAATATAATGGTTAATGTATCAGTACGAATCTAAAGGGCGTATGGGTAGCTGTTTCGATCTCTTAACGACGGTTGGGAAAGAATTGCACACGCTCGGATTTACTATTTAGAACCATGTGAATAGGTTTGCGCTTATTTAATCTATGACAAATTTTTCCGCTTATAGCATTATTTAATTTGGTCATATTTGTATATTGCTGTTCAGCATGGTGCATTTATATGACTCAGTGGGTCATTTGTTTTTGTGTGTTGACCCTAAACTTATGCATTGCTATTCTTAGATGGCGAACTTAATGTAGCCTACCCGATTTTGAGGAATCACTACGAGGTCCGTCGCCACCTACCACAATTCAATGACAGCAGGAATTTGCGGCGCCATGATTACAAGTTAGTCAAGCAAAATAATCTCAAGAATGTCGAGGACACCTTTACTCTCTTCACGTGTGCTAATGATGGAACGCCGAACCTGATTATGTTGCTTCCTTCCCCGAGTTACCAGCATTTATAAAAAACATTGAGGTTGTCTTAACATTACGTTGTAAAGCCTTTGTGCTTTGACAGACGAAAATGTATGAATAAAGTTGCACAACCAAGATTAACCTATACGACTAAGTTGAAACGTCTGCATGTCCATGTGTGAAACCTGGGAGAGAGTCCAATGAAATGATTTCATTTTGTCCTTTGTTTTCTATTCACCATAATGTGCTTCGCAATTTAGTTATCATACGGGACTTGTTAAGGATTTGCTTTTTCGCTCGTAACAGACAAAATTTTCATTATCTCTTTTGTACTTCTCTAAATTTGGTCGGTTGCCCAATCCAGTCAGAATAGCGATGTGGTCCGTAAGGTCTAACGAAGCTCGAACGGCGGAATAATGGGATGCATATTTGGATGTGATGTGTCTCGCCTGCACAAAGTTTGAAAAATTCAACATATTAGGGATTGTTCTTGGGCTGGCAGAGAACGCCCAACGAATGTTGGACAACCAACGACGCATAAACATAAACACGGCTACTACGAATACGGTAGAATATAGATTATTGCTAAATTAATTGACACAAAAGAGAGCAGCAGAACAAGAGTACGCTACGCTTTTGTTGGGTCCGCGCAAAGCCAAACGAGCACGAACCTAACCGCTACACCAACCGATGTATTGTTCTGAGTACTCGCGCAATGGTTTAAAATTGCTCAAGATAATGGGCACGTACTTTGCGTTGCGCCACATTCGATTCTACTTATATGTTTATGTCCTGGGTTGAATATTCTTATGAAGGAACATGTTTTGCTTACAGTATTGAATCCCTTATGGATTCAGTTAATCTAGAAAAGTAGTATTAGCGGACCCTCCATTTACTTTGATTGAAATATCCACATGTGAAAAATCCATCGAGGAACTATTCCAGGCATTGCCCAGTGACATATATACCCTAATGTTTCTAAAACTGCATTCCACCCAACCATCTATCAGAAGTACACATATGATCGCCCACCCCAACATTCCACCAATGTACGTCGCCCATGAAACAGCATGAATACTTTAGTGCATATAATTGTGTACCGTCGCATATGCAGTTTCTCGCATTAGGAGAAACGGACGTGGTTTTTTAAGTGTGGCACCAACATTTCGGTTTTAAAATTTGAATCCTTTTGACATTCCCGGTAGAGTACAAGTGGTTAAAATATACATCCTTCGCCGTGCGACTTATGCCAACTGTAAAAGTCAGCGGTGTCAAATAAAACATCAAAGCTTTGCTCCTGGTAATCAGTAACATTTTAAGCGACAAAGCTTAAGTTGGCCACACATTTCCAACCTCTATTGCTTAAATCAGATTACATCTAAAATTGTCTGTAACTGTCACAGTAACTAGAAAATTAGAATATGTGATAAGCTTTACTGAAGTATGTTACCAAATGTTAAAACAAGGAGTGAATCCCTTAATCTATCAGGTGCATCTACGTGGAACTCAATAATCCATTTGCTTTTGAAACATGTTCGAATCTCATCCATTATATTCCATTCAAAACATAGTTGGGATCGAGCAAATGCTAGAATTCCTGCATTCAACCAAATCCGGAATTTAACACAGCCCACGTTGATTGGTGGTCATTTCTGGAAGCTGTGGCTTATCGCAAGTAAACTAAGGTGCAATTTACCATATTTTGGACATTATATATTAACGCCAAAACCAGTGTACGTAAGCCGATTTCCACGGCGTTTTAAGTAACATCACTTCAAACATTTGGTTCGCTGTGCAGCACACGACAAACTGCAATGTGTTGCAATCGTAGGTTTGTTTTTAGGGAAGCTTCAATGTGTCATTAGACAAATGTGTGTTTTAATAATAACAAGTAATGGGTGTGATACCTAGGACGCTAATGCATAATTAAAACTGCATGTTGTTGGAACAAGGCACTCGCATCCACTTCCGCTTTAGATATACAATGCGTAGGTTGAATATTTTTATATATTTTCAAATTTGTTCAAATGATATGGTTTGTATAGTAAAACCAAGCAGCAATCCAGTCATGACGCTTCCGGTACCCTTTCTCTGGACTCTGACGAAAACCACACGTGACGAAGTGTCCCAACCCCCAAACTTTCTGCTTATTGACTAGAGCCCATTACCTTTGCGCTAACCTAATATTTTAACCACGTTTGACTCCAAATAGTCGATCATGCACGGACGTTGTAATCCGCTAGTAAATAGTAAATATTTTAATTTTTCTGCCTAATGATAAAACCTGAATCGAAAAGCTTCACATTTTAAATGTATTTTGCAGTTCATTGATGTGCGATCGATGACTGTCACTGAGAAATAATTTTTTCTCTGAGAAGCTTGAATCCATTTTTAATATTCACAAATATAACTTGTTCCGAAATGTAGGCTGTGCGGGAATGGAAGGGTGAAGTATAATAAAATGAACTGAATATTGCATAAGAATTAATAGACTATACACAAAGAGCTAATATACCTGAATCAATTTGGTTTCGTTGCACTTGACCGTGTAACTTAATGCTCACCTTTACCCACAAAATATAAATGCGTCTTACATGAGTAGTGCCAATAGTACTCCTACCTATGACACTGTGTCGGCGTTGCTAAAAAACCTAGGATAATTTATGGTGACATGTAGTTATCAAATATCGGCATGATATCTCAAACGTAGTCCTACTACACAAACTACTTCATTATTAATTGAGAACATGGGATTACTTAGCGGACCCTCTTTTTTGAACAATTAATACTGCGTATTCCCAACTCACAGTAGCAGAACTGAGACTGTCAACCTGGTAGCGACCACAAAATGCTGCAAATCTGTTCTATTAATACGGCCGCAAAACATTTCTACACCGCGGTGTACACATATGAGATAGGATAGGATAGAATGAGCGGTCAATTTTATTTATTTTAGTGGATGGGTTCCTCCTCTTATTCTTGTTCTTCTTCAAAATTGCTTACAGTACTTTGTAGTAGATTCCATATCATATTGCCCGGGCCGTAGCCACTTTTTCGTTCCAGAGTGTAGAGGTTGTCCTATTGTATCTAAATATACAATATTAGACTCAGCCAAAGGAATATGCTTTTACAGATCATAACCTCTGGTGACCTTAGTGATATTAGGAATTACAGATGTATCATCAGATTCTAACAAATGCAGTTACATAGACGAAACTTGAAGTGATTGGTTTAGAACTGAGTTCAACACAAGGCTTGTTTAATAGACGATGAAGAATATAGCGAGAATTGAAGATAAATAGAAGCAAGCGTGAAGTATTCTCTAGGATTTGACGACGCACATGAACGATTTCGACAAACGATTTCGATTAATGCGTGTGCACGATGTTAAACTTCTAGCTTCAACTCAACAGAATGAACAACAATGCGAGTCTATCAAGACAGCAAAGTTTTAAATATACTTCTGAATTACTTAAGTTCTGTAACACACAGCCTTTGAGGATATGAAACGATTTGAGTGTCTTGTACAACCACCTTATTTTACGCAACTACAATCGAACTGAAATTTGTGGGATTAGCCCCAATTAGTTTTGGGGGATGCGTGGCTTGAGGTGCGCAGCATCAAATATTCAGCACTGGACGCTACCTTTGCAAAATCAAAAGGCAATGCGTGATGACTTGAAATACACCAATTCAGGAATTAGCTTACCATAAGTAAAGACGTTTTCCATTATTTCTGTGGTAAACAGAAGAGTAGGGTCAATAAATCCCTATTTATTTATTTGTTTAAACTTTTAAGAGGATTTGATTATAAGACTGATTAGAACTTACCAATAAACCTTGATCCGGCTTTATGAGTAGCAGTGAAGATATATTAAAACTAGATATGCAGTTTATAAGCTTTTGATGTCCCTCTTTTTAGCTTGCGGTTTGGTTCATTTGAAAAGTTAAAACCGTTTATTGTATGCATATTTGTAGCAGAATGTCATTTGTTGTAAAAAAGGTTCTACCAGCGTGCAGTAGCTCAAATATATATCTTGTAAAAATATCCTTTATATCTAATACTTGGGTTTTGAATATGCCCTATCACAAATAAATGCTGTTCGCGATAGCACCTTCACTGTCACTGTGAATACCGTTGCATTCACTAATTATATTATGAATTAAACCTTGGCAATCACACACAAATTTGGCTGCTATTTCAAAAGGCAAATTTGAAATTTAATAATTTATAAACCTTATCTTAATTCACTTCTACTCGGAATATCAATGGGATTTAATGTAACTTAATAATTTTAACCCATTTACATTTATTTAAATTGCTCCGTATTAATATTTCATAATAACGAATATAAATTCGACAATTTATTTCTGACAAACATGCAGCGAACAGAGACACTGGCATCGAATATAGTAGTATTCTGGTTCCATTGGCAGGAGTGGCAGTCACCGCATTAAGCAAAGCAGATTTATATACCGAAAGCTTATTAAATTAGAGCAGATTTATTCACTAACATTCCAAATACCTAGCTTCTAACAAAACTCATAGAATCATTTTACCGTTAAATTTCTTAATTACGGCCTATTTTTATTCGAAAAACACAGGTTAAAAACTTGAGTCATCTAAGCCTCCGCATCGTCTATTGCAATAACTTTTAAAATAGTGAGGGATAATGTTACATCCAGCACCTTTATGAAGAGAAGTTATATTTGCTTCATCCAAATGAAGAAATAATATAAGTGTAGAATGCATATACTTCCAGCATATTTAAGCAAGCACGCCGTGTAATTGACAAACATATCTCAATAGATAAATAAAAACCTATTGGTGTTGTTTCCTTGAATATTTGTAGAGAAGATATGCGTTTGTGCGCTCGACTTTGGCTAGGTATATGGATTTGAAAAGCAATATATTTATTCGCTTCTTGAAATATGTCAAGATCACATGGAATTCCAGATACCGAATGCGACAGTTGCTCAGAAAGATGCACTGTTGGTCGCATACACAAAAGTAAGAAACAGCGCAGCGGTTCATCATAAAACTTTTGTCTTGCAACTGTTGGTGAGCGAATTTCTAACCGGCTTTATATTAGCGTTTGCCGCTGAGGTATTAAAAATGCATCATGAAGAATTTTTTGAAGTACATATGTGAGCTAAACGTAAGAAGTTCTATTTTCGTTCTTAAGCATAGTTTAGTTATAAGCAAAAATTGTCCACGGTTTTATAAAAATATTAATAACAAATCTCGGTTGCACTCATTCGCTCTGCAAATATGTCGTTCAATCAAGGTTACATTTAATATTTACTTATATATGCGCCTAAAATGACCAGAAACCTTAAATAATAATGACCCCACTGCGCTAAATAATAAGTTTTACTAAAGGTTGAATTTTGTGTCAGCTCGTTTTTCGGCCTTCTACCAAATTCCCGGGTACATAAGCGAAACATTCTTTAAAAGGGGCATGTTTGGTTTTCTCTCAATAGTTTCAGACAATATCCCATTATTTAACGCAGATTTGGGACTGTTCACCTCACTTTGATTTCACTTGATTACTTATGTATGCCACTATAGGCCTAATCAGGAAACGCCTACGTGGATGTAAACTGATTGAACTAATGATGTACTATCCTTAATATTGCCTGTCTGGGAAATTTGTCCAGCCTGCATCTATCAATGCTCATTGCGGCGCAAATGGAACTATTTGGACACGTGTTGCTTCTCTGCAAATATTCGTGACGCAGCAGTATTTTTTCCCCACACAAGGTGAAAATGACTGTGTTCGTCACAGCGGAATGCTACTGGCTTGCACTGTTATCTCCAGCATGGAATGGGAATTCCAAATTCGCTTCTGTGTCATTCGTTTCACTTGAGCGGAATTAACGTTTTAATTAATGTAGGTAAAGGATTACACTTCGTATTCTCATCGTATGTAACCGATCAACCAGTGGTTACAAATAAAAAATAAATTGCTGGTAACGCGATGTAGAGTAAATTAAGATAAATGCCAGCGGTTGAAATATAAGTGCATCCGGATGCAATCCACATGTGCGCCCGTCAATTAGTAAATTGCTGTGCATTAGATAGTATGGTCCCAACTAATAGTTCAATAGTACCAGGTTCGGAACTTGCTATCTCTATCTGAAAATATTAAACAATATAGAAATAGGTTGTGAAGAGTAGGTTGTCCTGGCGTGCAACACCAAATTTCTATAAATGTAAAAAAGCTTTTTAATGGGAATAATCAAACACAGATCCTGCAATTACCACGTTAGATTTCTCAATCAAATTCAGAATGAAAATAACTGCTGTATATAACTACGAAGGTAAAGTTAACTTTCAATGAGATATCCGTCGTGACATCAATGATACATTAAGTTGTATTGAATTTTTATACTGTGAACATTAAGGGTATCTAAAACAAGGTAGAAGCAGCTATTCATAGACTAAGAAATTGGGACCAAATTCATTTATTGCGCATGTTAACAACCTATGATTACCACATTGCAATAGCATAGTAGCTTAGAACCTACAAAAAACATATAAGCAACGAAGAATATTCCGGGTTGATCTCGGCAATACATCTGTCACGAAATACCCCGGGAACATTCGAGGATACCAAGGACGATGAGGTGAAAGCTAACAGGTCACGTCAACATGACATTACGCAGAATACGGTGCTCAAAAAGTAGAATTCGACATAATTTGATAACAACGCTTCTGTACCAATTTAAATAAGGATAGATATGCAGTTATATTTCAGGGTTTTGTAGCGAAGTACATTCACATCACGTGACGAAACTATTGGACGTATGATTTCTTTCGAATTATATATACATTACGCGACGTTTTGCTTAATATTTACAAGCATAATTGAGGGAAAAATTGGGTATATAATTTACACATAAGATTAAGGATTTATATTGGTGAAAATTATTACTGTACTTCGATAATTAGCACAAGATTTTGCGCAGTCACACGAGGAAGTGTGTGAATAAACAAAGATTTGCACATAACGTGTCAACCGTATTTTAGATTGTATACACATTTTTAAGAACTGCAGAGATTGTACAAGATATAAGGAGTAGAAAAGCATGAGGTACATGAAAAGGAAGACCAATGTGACTGGGAAAAACATTTCAATTTAAAGCATCCGCCAATAAGAATTTTTTCTTATTTACAAGCATCGTTCTTGGGATATGTCAGCATAATTTTCTATTATGTTTTATATTCTTTTTGACTCTGTACCATTCAAACGTTGATTGTTGAGTACATTAACAGCAAAGCATTAAGCATATTTAACATTAGATGAATGTCTACCGAATGATTGCCTGAATTCAAAGTAGGTTAGTGTGCTTGATTCAGTTTATATTTTTATTTTAACTAAAGTGATATGTGTGTGCAAAATGCTGCTAAAAGCTTTTATCACCTGTGCTTGCCTCATTTGTGACTGCATCAGTTGCTGAATCGGCAATAACGCGTAATATTTGGAAAACGATATATAGTTATTCTATTTCTTTAGATCCTAGTTCACATATTAACCATGTTTTTCTTGTCTTTTGAAATTCATGTCTATTTTGATTACTATAACCTTGGATGATTCTGCCTATTTGCCTGCCAAATTAAATAATTCACAAATATGAACATCAAGCGAATTCATCTTCTTAGCGTATGTGTCATAAAATATACAATACGGCTTAGACAAATTATTTTTATTCCAGAAGTTGTATTATATCCGCTTTTTATTTTGCAGGTTTATAACTTTTAGCCAATGAAAATATTTGCGAAATCTATCTTTTTAGATTTATGCAATTTCTATTGGTGATTGCATTAACACCAGGAATTCCTCCTTCACTAGTGAAAGGAATATATAATACATATACTGCCTAACATCTGTCAGTATAGGGCCCACAGGCATCCAGTTTATCGCGAAACATTCTCTCCACAAAAAATAAATAGGAATTATTGTTCGTGCAATAATCCGCATTCGGCGCCTCATCGCGTCTGGCAATTTTGGAGTACGCAGATTCCGCGGTTGTCTGCGTAGTGCATGGTGTGGGATCCGACTGGATCTCCGGACAGCTGTTAGAATTCCTCGGTGTTCTCTGATTGCGCGCCATAT
>CALYDF020003541.1:0-30571 GCA_944474145.2 Dicrocoelium dendriticum
CGCCTTCTAGAGATTATTTGTTACTTAAGGAACCAAACGCGACGGGATCTGTGGAAAAAAACTGCGCCCGTGGTGTATCGAATGAGCCAATACAAACCTGTAGAAGATTATATTGACCAGACAACATACACTGAACATTGATGCTTAGTCACGGGACTAAATACACGTATGATAAATAAGATGTTAAACCGGTAACCAAGAACACATAGAAAAACGATTAATCGCTGGCCACTCACGGACCGGCGAAACTTTTCTTATGAAATGCACAACCTCCGAAACATCGCATAAATATGCGAAACTTTCATGCAAGTACACTAACACCCAAGGGCTCCATTAAACTTACCGAACTTCAGCTACGTCAGGTTGAGAATGTTTGGGATTTAAGTGCTATTACCGAAACTTGGTTTAACCGAATGGTTACTGATGCTGACGTTGAGATAGTCGGAATGTCACTCATCCGGAAAGGCGCCCCAGCAGAACAGGTAGCGGCCTTCTCTATTGCCACAGCGATCTGCTATGTGCAACGGTTAATGATCTGGAAACACACGTAACTGACTGCCTACGGTGCCTTCTCCGACTAAGACACAAAGACACAGGTCTCGTAGCTGTCGTTTACCGCCCCCCAACGTCCACTCCGGAAAAGGATTCCCATTTGATTATTAGTTTTGAACAAAGTAACACGCACTAGGTGCAGCCACAGTCTCATCTCCGGGGACTTCAATCTACACCATCTGAAGGTTTCGGCATCGCCCAGTGAGTAGTTCAAAGCGAAGTAGCTTGAACTGATCACTAATATTCCCTCGTGCATTCATGTCACCACGTTCACTAGGTTCAGGGCAGCAAACAAATCGGCGGTACATATACTAAAAATGAAACGATACAGAGAAGATTAGCATGGCCCCTGCACAAGGATGACACGCAAAATCGTGAAGCGTTCCATATTTTTAACCGTGCAGTGCTCCTTGACAGGCTAAGAATGTACGGTGTTGGTTTTTCGCTACACAACTTGATCAGGAATTTCCTAGTTAATCGTAAGTGGAGAGTCCAGGTGGACGACCATCTAACGGACTGGTATTTATCGAGCAGCGGCGTGCCCCAAGGCACTGTACTGGAGCCGATATTGTTTCTGATCCATGTAAACGATGTGCCTAAGCTACTAAAATCACCATGTGCGCTGTTCGCCGATGGCTTGAAGGTGTGGAGAATAATCCGCACACTCACTGATTGTGATTTACTTCAGCAGGATCTCGACAACCTCTCAACATGGTCTACAGATGTTAACCTTACGATCAACCCTGCTAAGTCGCAATTCATGAGGTTGGGTAAATGCGAGCACAGCCGAACGCACACATTGACTGATCAACCGCTGCATCCCGCGTCTTTCGTGCGCGACCTCGGTTTGCTCTCACGCTGCGAACTAAAGTCCATTGACAACACAAATAGGCTGTACCAAAACAGCCTTCGGATGTTTTGGGCCCTCAGGCGCAGCTTCAGCACTTGGTCCGATGTGATTGCTACTCGCCTCTTCGTCTCGATAATACGACCAATGCTAGAGTACGGCTCTCTCGCGTATTGTCCCATCACCCCGGGGCGAGGTAGAAAAGCTTGAGCGATTGCAGCATGTAGCCACCAGGCTGATTCCTAACTTACGAGGTGTGCCATATGAAAACTGGTGTAAGAAAATAGGGCTGTACACCATAGCTTATCGTCGACTGAGGGTTGACCAACTAATGACGCACCGGATATTACATCTGAGTGATTACCACATGTTGAGACAACTGCTTCACCTGCGCACACCAAGCGGCACGCGAGGACACCGGTACAAACCTATCGTATCGCAGTTAAAACGAGTAGCTCACCAACTCTGTTTCGAACGAAGAGTGGTGAATAGGTGGAACAACCTGTCGCAGCAGGTAATAGAGGCGAATTCAGTGGCCGAATTTAAGAAGCTTTTAGACAAACATTTCGCAGAGTCAAAATATAAAGAGTGGAACGATAACTAATATGTTGAAGTCCAAGAGCGACAATTGATGCAGCTACACAGAGTATGCTCTCCTCGCTGCTCCTAAACAGTATCAATATCAGTATGTGCTCACGAATGAAGAGCTCATGGTTAACAAGTTATTGACGGTTTGTTCATTAGGTCTTAGTGAACATGTAGTAATAACGTTCAACTATGTGTGTTATTCAGAGTATCCATCTGAACACTCGGAACTGACTCATAAAATCACATGTTCCCACGTAGTAAATGAACTCGTCGACACAGCGGCTTGGGAATTCTCAAACAACATTCCCCCTAAAATCGTTTGGACGGAGTACATTGATATTATCAGGGACATCTTCAGCAGAACAGCAGAGACCAAATCCTTTCATCCTGCACACACGCCTTCAATCCTAAGGAGCAGGACACGAAAATGTCTGGCAATAGGGGATGCAGCATGGCGTGCCTAGAAGATTAACCCCGAATCCGAGAATGAAGGCAATTTCCTGACCCTTCGCAAAAATTGCACGGCAATTGTCCGTGAGGACAAAGTAATTTTTTACAGTGCCTAGTTAAAAAAAGGCCTGGTAAACAATAAATTGTTATATAGGTGTTTCAATAATCTATATAAAATGAATTGTGGAATCCCTCCACTTTGCACGACATGTGGTAGATTACAAAGCGCCGAAGAAGCAGCTAATTACCTGCGGTTACAATGCGCTACAGTTTTACGAAACTTGCAGCCTTAAACTCATACACAATATCCTGCACATTACCGACTCCACTGTTTACACATGTAATTTTCACCTAATTGTGCTAAGAAAGTTACTCTCACTGCACAATCATAGTTTTCCGGAAGCAGAAAACCTCCGCCCGAAGGTACTGAACGCAATTGTCAACAAGCTAGCTGAACCAGTCACAGTCCTTCCAAAGATGCTTTGATGAACAATAAGTCCCCACTATATGGAAGCGTGGAATTATCAAACCAAATTGTAAAGGCCGTAGTCGTTTACATCCTGAAAACTGTTGCGCAGTGACTCTCTTACCTGTGCTCGCGCAGGTGATGGAAGAAGTCCTCGCGGAGACTCTCATGGACTGCATGGATAAATACAGCACCTCAGCACTGGAGCAGCACGGCTTACGTCAACACCAGTCATGCACTACCAACCTACTGATTGCACGAGGTAGTTGGACGGAAGTGGCTGATTTTGGGGTCAGATTTGTGGTCATTTATCTGGACTTCCCCAAAGCTTTCGACCGCTTCATTTGAACATGGCTAAGTGCATGGTGATCCATCTGCGTCACCAGACGCTGAGCGCTTACAAGCTTGGTGACCACAACTTGGAGTAGGCCTCTCAGGAGCGTGAACTGGGTGGATTCTCACAGAAAGAGCTCGGGTGATCAAAACAAAAATAGAAGACGACGAGAACCGGCAATCATACTTCAGTCTTTTGACCGTGTATTCGGTCGGTTTGAACCCTCAATCTTTCCCCAAATGCTTAACGCCTAAGTGCGAACGCACATAGAATATGCTACTCAGGCGTGGCAGCCGCTGCAGTAAATCGTCCCCATGCTGTCGAGACTCTGCAATGAAGGGCAAACAAGAACTATAAGGGCTGCTTTCATCTGTCCTGTCAGCTTGGGATAAAATCTTTAATAATTTACAACAGTCGATGTCGGTTTTCCGTGGAGACCTCGTGCTGGATTAAGAGATTCGGGAGAACCCGAACCGCATTTGCCTTCCGCTGCTGGAATTGAACCACAACTGTAACCAAAGAGGTCATCCTCTGAAACTGAGAATAATATAGGGCCGGCTTGAATGGCGTAGAAATTTAATTTCCCTTCATGTGTGCCAGCCTTGGAAAGCCCTCGCGAATTCAGTCGTCTTTGCTCTCAATTTGGTGCTACTGAAAATACGTGTTGACAATGCGTTTTCTCATTTGCTTTTCATTAGATGACTTGTAAGCTAGGGGCTGCAAAGCGCAACCAAACGGTGTCTTGCCAAACTAGCATTTATTGGACTAATGGATTTTATGTTTAGTACGTGAACATCGCCAAAATTCTGCAGAAATCTATATTGAGTCCGTAAAAACGCTTTTCAATTTATTATGCAGTTCAATTTTCGCAATAATTTCCATCCCACTCGACTTGTTAAGCAACGCATTTTTACCCATAATAAATGATTGTTCCATTGTTTCATCCTAGAACTTTGGCCATTTTGCGTCAGTTCGGAAAACGCATGGTACGACCAGTGATCACGGACGCTCACAAGTGCATCAAAAATTATGAGAGATGTCTGCATGAAGACCGAGCCACTTGTTTAAGAATATCGGCAAAACAACTGACTGAACCACCACACATAGAAATGGGACTCAAGGCAAGCAACCTCGGCATAAAGGAGCAAGTTGCGTTCCAAGAAAAGATGTTAAATTTGACCATCCGCCAATACGGGAGTGACAGTTATTCTTGGATCAGAAACCCTTCTATTTCTCAGGCATGTTATGATTAGTATTTGCGTCTAGAAGGGCAATCTTCACAGTGGCATTTATTTTATGTCGTTCCATGATTCTGTGCCTGTTGTAATTGTTTTAGTTGACCAGATTTGTTCTTGATGTTTATTTTTCTGTCCGGCTGCCGCTGAAGCGTATGCCTCTTCAGGATTCCACTAATAAAATTTCGCGGATGTACGTTGTCGTGTAACATGAGATACCAGTATTTATCCTCGTTTCGTTTGGTTTGCAAAGTGCAGCGCTCTGTTTATTCTTCCCTGAATATGGTTTGCAATATTTGCTTCGGTTTTGGTTTCGTGGTTCATCTGATGATTACTATAGTTAAACTATATAAATTTCAAAGCTTCATCCGATTTACCCATGTATGGTATGCTCCGTCTATGTTTCTGTAAATCAAAACGTCCAAGAATTGAGATTGTATCCCTCAAAACCACTGGTGAAATTGTTGTCCACTTATGTGTTGATTATTTCGCACTGATTTGCAGTTGCTGATAAAAAGCTTTGGCTTATTCAGGGGCATGCTAAGGCGCTCCGTTTCTTACATTCAGGGTTTAACAATGCTTTAACAATGCGCCCTAATATGGGCTGGCTCATGAGCGTTTCTTGCAACTGTTGTTGCATATGTCCAACAAAAGAAAAATTAATGATCACGCAGTGGTCAAACGGATCCCAAACACGTTCCATTTTCATTATTATAGGTATATTGCGTAGAGTACGGACTAAATCCATTACGGTCTTTTTGGCAACGTCTGGGTTTATCGATGTGTATGGGTCAGAGATTTAAGTGACAGGTACACTCTTCATGCCATAACTTAACACCCGAGATTACCGAGGAAATGTTCGTCTGTTAACTTTACTCCGACCGGTCGATGAGGGATTTTCATTTTGTCCAAAATTCTGTGTTGCTGTGTCCACTGTGTTCTTGGTAGCGAGCAGTTTGGTCAAAGAGGGGCTGCCTTTATGCATGTTCTGTGGCCCATGTAATTGTGCAATATTGTCTCCGTGGGATTTTCTCTTCTATTCTTATTTGTTTGGTTTCTACTTTTTGCCTATAGTTTCTTCAGGGTTATAATGTTTCGGATTACTAGTTTCCAGTTTAGCCCTCAATCGGCAGCCCTGCCGGTCTATGGTTGCTTAGGCTTTTCACTATAATCCGGTGTACCTACCGCTATGCGTACTCAGCTCAATGATAATATTATGACATTTTCTTTGTCTATAACTTTTGAGTCTCTTTGTGTTCCTCTGGAGAGTTAATGGGTGTTTGGCGAATTTGTTGCGCAGCTCATTTTGAAATCCTAGTTGTTTTCAAAAAAGTGGGAATATAACTTATCTTAAAAATGTAGGTTCTGATTAACCCTTCCATTTCAATTGTGCTTAGTGCACGACGCTGTAAACTCTAATCAAACATGTGCAACTAATGTAACGAATCAACCCTGCGAGCTTTTTTAAATAAGCTCATACCATTGATTTGTGTTGGTTTCTCATGTTGTTCCTTCAACATTCGATTACGAAATCAAGCGCTGCGTATTTTACGATACATCGCAATGAGAATTAATTCCACTATCGTTGATGGCTTTTTTATACTTACGGAGGCGAATATGGGCCGCCGTTATCATATATTTGACCATATGCTTCCCACAATATTACTCTCCAAAACCCAGTTATATCGATGGTCTAAAGTCGGTCCGCTCCGTTACAATCCGACGCACTTATAATGCTAACTCGAGAGATGACGATACGTTTGCAACAACATTACCAAACCCTGCAAACATTTTAGCTAACAAACAAGAAACATTAGTGTTGTTTGCAAAAAAATGCGGAACGCGAGAGCAGCAACGGAACTTGCGTATAAGCCTGCTTGCACATACACGTCTCACAGTGAAATAGACAGACGTCTAGAGACGCAATAAATCAGATACAAGCAAACTTGACTTAATCAACACGTGATAAGTACGCGATGTGAGTACTCTAAACCAATCGAGGACAAGAACAAACCAAATGAAGTAAGTATTTCCCCACTTCTGTAAAAAATATGAACACTAGGTTTCCAAGTATGATCTATTTTAATTTGTTCAACCCGGATGAGAATCACGGGGTGTGCCTTATTAAAACACTTAGAAATACAGGGCAAAGCATCCGATCGGATCGTCGTATGTTCGTATTTATTTGCACCGAGCACTGTGTTGTAGTCGGATTGTTTTTGTTTAAAAACAATTTAGGAAAACGCTGTACACAAACGTCTTGCAATCATCTTTGTTTCCTCAGTCAATTTGTGAGCTCCTGTCTTGAACCCAGACGCAACACGTGTCAGGAGTCCGATCAACTTACCTTTCCTCCTGGAATACGGTAGCCCCACACGATCCAGTGTCTCTAGGGGATACGTTTCCCCAACGCGTCTTTACTTAATCTGGCCAACAACCCGTCCTTCGTATTCTATCTCAGCAATGCTTTCGTCAGATGTTAAAGTTGCATTTACTCAAATTCGTATGTGTCGGCTTAGCATTAGTTCTGAGGGGACACTTAACGTTGCAATATGTGGAGTACTTCATCATAGCTATAAATCAGATACAAGCACATCATCCTTGGATACTGTCTAAAGCTGAAAGATTCGTAGCGACTCTTTCTCCTTTTGATTAAGTCTTTCGATAATCCTCCTCGCGACAGGAATATTAAGTACATACCCTAAATATCTGATATTATTGTGCCTTAGGAACTCGTTATACACTTTAGGTTGAAACGATGAGCAGTATTTAGTAACTCTTACTTCTGGTAACTTGTACAATGCAAACAAACAGCGACGCCAATTAATGACAACTGCTGAACTTACATCCCTGCAAGCATATCCTGTGGTCAATTACTGTAGTAGCAGATGGTACCTGACAAGTTTCGATTCCATGGAGTTGTATAACCAGACGTACCCATAATGCTGATGACATATTTTGCTCATGGATTCACTAGGTATACCACAGGTTGGACAGAGCATTCGAAGGTTGTAACCCAAACTAATAAAACCCAGAAGAAACTACAAGCAACAAAGCAGATCTCAAACAAATAAGAATGGAAGATGAAATCCCACGAAAACAACATTACACATTTCCAGGGGGCACAGAACATGCACAAAGGCAGCCCCACTTTGACCAAACTGCTCGCTACCAAGAACACAATTTTACGAAGCAACAAGGAACTTTGGACACAATGAAAATCTCTCATTGCCAGATTTGAGAAAAGTAAAAATAAGGATGAAAATTTCCTCAGAAATCTCAGGTGTTAAGGTGTAGCACGGGGAAAGTACTATCATTCAGTCACCGACACATACACATCGCTAAACCCATAAGTTGCCAAAATGATCGTAATGGGATTAATCGATAATCAACAAAATATACCTATTATAATGAAAACGGAACGTGCTTGTGCATTGTTTTACGTTTGTGTGGGGGGATTTATTTTTTCTTTCCTGAACAAAATACACCAACCGCTTTATGAACACTGTATAGTCCCCGTCTTATCAGGAACAACAACCGTTCAGTAACTGCGAATACTTTTGAGGCATTGTCACCATAATCAGTACACCAGCACACAGATATTTACCAATCTAGGGACTACGGTAACACTGTTTTCGAGACCTTTTACTAGTGGCTTCCGACATAATGGTTCCATACTTTATTGTAACAAGTGTCTGAATGATGCACGTCTTGTAATACTGACTCCACTCCGAGATTGGAATAAAAAGATAAGGTGAATGGTAAATTCAGCCGATTAACCTCAAGGAAGAAACCTCGTATGGACCTGATGAACCAGGCAACCTTCAAAACTGTGTACCCTCATTTCGGTTACCGATTACATCAGTTTGCGTGTGCAAGGCTGGTTAAATCATCAGATCTGAGGGACAGTGAAAGCGTTAAAATAGCTTTGAAAATGGCGGCAACGATATTGGTAATGGCTGCATATTCTGATCAAAAGCGTTGGCGGCATCCATAGCACACTATGCACTGGATCCACCTACGACAGCACACAATCTAATTAGAAACTGGTGAATTCCGAAGAGAAATGCTATGCAATTCATCCGGAGATAGCGGCATCAAAACCGATTGTAAAGCGAAGGTGCTGTTGTGCATATGGCCTCTGAAATGGTATGACAACGAAAACTTTATGATGAGTATTAGAAGCGTTAGTAAGCGACGGTATATTCAAAATGCCCGGTTGACCCTATTCAGAGTGAAAGACCAGTTCATGCATCGAACTCTTATGCAGATCTAAAATTCTACTAGCTAAATTGATATTGTTCTGTCTTAGACGGATCACAGCCTTAAGGTGATCTGCAGAAAGCACCCCTGTTGAACTTCATGTTACATTACGCTTCTGTTTTACGGTGAAGACATGGAATTCGCACTTTTCACCCATGGTGTATGGTTGCTCTGGCGATCATTGATATTCATCATATCCATTGAATTGGTTTTCGGTGTAATTACGTAACCTATCTGTATTTCATTCCGCCTATCTGCGTGCGTGGGGAAACAGGTATATTCGTCTTAGCGAAACAACTGCTCTCTATTTGATGCTGTATTCTGCTTGTAGCGCATGACAGCAGATCACAGCAAATTTGCAGCGCATATGTTCCCTTTACGGAGCATCAACTGCAACGTTTCGTGCAATTTAATACAATTCCAGCTATGAGTATCTTGGCCCTGTACTAAAGTTGCCTACACCGATATCGCTATGTAATATAAAGCGTTCGAATAGACTTCAGTGAGTGATTGGACCAAGGCTGATTCTGCCAAGTCTAGACAACAGGAAACAGGCCAATTTGGTTGTCTCAGTAGCCACATGGTTCCCTACACTATTTGATTCTCTCCGAGATAGCCTGATTTCGTTCGGCTGGTCAGCGTACTCCGCCTTAGTGCGATATTACGGAGCCTCAACTCCACGGTTATCTACCTGCTCAGTAGGTGGGCTTGACGTAGTGTCTACTAACAGACAGAAACAGCGCGGTGACTGAAATGGTCTGTGTGCCGAATAACTACCATACCGTCTAGTAGTGCACCTTAACTAGATTGCTTGTATTTTCGCGCAGCTGTTCAGACTGCATGGCACATTTGCCAGCTAGCGGCGCGTAGCCTCTGGTCCGGAAATTGTATAGCTAGCCGCGTTCCTAATCTACATCAAAACATCAGATTAACGAGACCCTTACGATTTGTTTCGATTGATGTGGACCGGTAACCAAATATGATTTTGTACAACCGTGCTCACCTTCGAGCCTGCGATAGCTTTTGTTGACTGCGATATAGGTACTGGAGTTGCATGTCGGCTAGTGCACTGCAAATTTGGTGAAAATATGCCACTTGCGCATTATGTGTGCACTCACTCTGCAGATCCTCCTGAAATTTGTGAACAGTAAACGTAAAACCATTGTTTGTTACCGGGGTCTTTGGTATATAGAGAATAGAGCGATACGTCAGCATACAGAAAGTTGTTGCCTTAGAATTGGCAACTTAAAGCGGAGAAACTTCAATCCTTTTCCAGTGCATATCAATCAAGAAGAGGCACATGTTTCCACCTAAAGAGCAGAAGAAGTAAGCGTTTATGCGCTACCTTGGTTTCCCTGACCACTTCCAAGAATTTAGTGCTGAAAGTTGGATGATTATTTGTGTGCTTTATATATATATATATATATATATATATATATATATATATATATATAACATGGTCATCTCTCATTTCGACAATCCTAGTGGAAACGCCTTGACCACTCTTATAAAAGCGGATTTTGTTTTCACATTTATTGGAGTTAGGTGTTGGAGAGTGCCCATTAACTTTGTGGTCAGCCGTTATGCTATTTTGATGGGAGAGTGACACGTCGTCTGTAACTTGATTTTACCAAGGTTTAAATCTGCATCAGTATGGAGCGAACGAGCTCTTCAGTAAAGCGCCTGTGAGATAACATTTAAGTTTGACATTTCAGGTAATTGTATATCTGTCCTTAGCGAATTATCTGTAGCCTTAACAGCATTTGGAACGGAAAACATTTCGATTTTCCGCCAACGATCTTAAACCCTTGTGTACTTTGATTCCAACTAAACGAAGAGCCTTTAAATTCTTGGGCCGAATGCTTTATAATTTGCAGAGACAGAAAGTCCCTGCTAAAGGCAACGCTATGATGATGTCAACGGAAATTGTTTCACAAATGAAAACTGTTCCAAATCGTGCTCCCATGTTTCACTAATTTCGTTGGAAACAAGCACTAGCACGACATGAATCAAGATTGCGTTCAGACGATCCTGCTTGCTATGATCATTCGCGAAGTTCCATTTTTATTTTTGTGCACACCAAATGAGATCAGAATAAATGGGTATCTCACATGATCCTTGTTGCAGCTCACTTGGAAACAGTATAATGCTTTCTACATCAATGGCAAAGTCTGCCGCTGCTCTAATAAGTGTGGGTTTGTCATAGTGTTCAGAGTTGTGGTGACGAGTTACAACTGCTAGGCTTGTAGATTTGACATTGTACTTCAAGAAAAGGCGCGATATTTTCAAATGGTTTTTGTCTAGAGGCAATTTGCTTCAATGTATGTTTCCGGTACCTTCAGGAAAATTTTACACACCACAGCCAGGGCGCTATTAATGAATCCCTCTTGCGCCCAACTGTATGATCTGATGGTCAGTTGTCTCGACGTTCTTCCAAATGATCCTGGTCTGTTGAGTAGTTTTCTACTTGAGTTAGCAGTATTTATAAGGGAAAACACCACACAAGTGGCATTTTCGAGACTTTGCGGCAAGTATGCACTTCTGATAAATGTTTCAGGCGAGTTTGGCTCGACGGAAGACATTTGAGCAGCAGAAAGAGGGTGCTAGGTTTCGGCTGCCCCAATCTTGTTATATATAAGGATTTTGGAGACCGGTGGATTTCAATCGAGTACACACATCAAGTGGTGTCACATTTCGTTGTCTTGAATACCGCTCGATTATCATTGCCATGGTTTAATTTCGATCGAATTTTGTGCTCGGAAAATGTTCTGTCGGGTACATTGCCTTCTATGGAGTCAGGATTGTAATATCTAATTCTCCGACAGATTTGCACCGAAAACACGTACCTAGAATTTACCAGTGCTGTTAAATGAAGTTTGCCCCGCGTTTCAACTATCTCCTCTTATGCCGGTTTGAGCCGTCGCTGTTAAAAATAATTATGGAAAGCAAAATGCCGAAAGGTTCAGAAGGTATTCCAAAACACACATGCCTAATATATCGTGGGTTTGTTCTGTGTAAGTATGTCATTCAGCCTGGGTCGATGTCAAAACCAGAACAGGATATACTCGAATAGTGAAATACTGTGAGTGCGCAACTAAGGCAGCAATATTAACAACATAAAAGCCTTCAATTCACTAGTAGTATATCATGTATCCTATAATGGTTTCAAATTATACAGACGATTCGTCTATTGAGAGGAATTCATGACCTTCGGAATCAAGCCACTGACAACCGCTAAGTTGCTAACCTGCGTGGCAGTGGAAGATAGGTCGACTCTGTCTCCTTAGCTCAGAAATTATATGGTCCAACCCCCATGTTTTAAAGCCTGGAACATCTGGCTAGTTTTTATCTGCCTCTCGCGGTCATGGGATAGATCACCAATATTGGACCGAGGGATTTCGCAACGCTGAAGTGCCCTAATAGGGAGCAATGCGTCTCGTGCTTTTCGGGACTAGGCTGTGCTCTGTATCTATGAGCATGTGATAGTAAACATTAAACGAAGTAAACTGACTCCATTTATTTAAAAATATAATGTTTACCCACTCCTAGTTTTAAATGTTATGTGAGTAAAGTATTTGTAATGAAGTCATGACTTTAGTAGGTTAGCCACTGTCATCTCCTAAGGTAGATGCCTGCAAAGCTATGGAATGTAGGTCATGCTATATCCCAGTTAACTTGCAAACTGTGTGGCCTGACAGACGTCTGATATTGCTCAGTGGCTTAAGCTGCGGGCTAGTTGATATCTTCATTTTCGGTTGTGGGTTCAATCGGCAGTAGGGGTGGAGACAATACGAACAAGTCACGAGCCCCAATAGGGCGAAACTCGTCTCGTGTTTATCCGGACTAGGCTGTGCTCGGTACCTAGTGAGTTACATATTTTTACACGATAGCCAGCTGTTTGTGACGGTATGTTGTTTACACAAGATGTAGGCGCCTTGACCCTGAATGTTTGCTTAGAGCATTAAGGTTTTCAAGTGTGTCCCCCTTCTCTCCATCTTCGGATGTCTTATTCCATATCTCCTTATGGTTGTATGGCAGCGAAGCATCAGTTCAAATGGCTGATGTACTGCTATTGATGATGACGTTGTGAGTTACTTGGACTAACAAAATAGTAAAACCACTTCTGACGAGTCCCAATGGGGCGAAAGGCGTCTAACGCTTTACCGGACAATGCTGAACTATGTATCCCGTGAGCTACTGGGACGAAAACGATAAAGAAATTGAAAACCAGTTTTATCATAAATGAATAATAATTTACCATCTCATAGTTTCAAATTCATTGGACGATGCTTCAAGTTGGAGGAATTTAAGCCTTTCGGAGGCTGGCCAATTTTATCTGTAATGGTGGTGACCTAGGTGGTAGTTGAACATAGGCCGTACTATCTCCCAGTTAGTTTGCAAATTATGTTGCCCTGCGAAGTTCTCATGACTCTTTGTCGTAACCTACTGGCTAGTTGACTTCTGCTATTTGCGTTCGTGGGATCGATCCTTCAAATGGTAGTGAAATGATGCGCAACACTTACAAGCCTCAATAGAGAGAAAAGCGTCTAGTTATTTTTCAGACTAAGCTGTATCTTGTAAACTGCTCTGAAAAAACAAGCGAAATAAAAATCCCTCAAATATTTAGTAATATAAAATGTACACCAATATAATTTCTAACGCTATGGATGGTGGGTCATGTGAGAGGAATTCATGACCTTCGGAGGCTAGGCACTTTTTTCTGCTAAGTTTGTAAACTACATGGCATTGGAAGATGGGTTGTGCTATACCCCAGGTAGCTTGCTACTTTTGTAGCAAAGCCGAGGTCCCCCATTTCTTAATGGTTAAATCAACTGGCTAGTTTACATCTGCTTCTAGCAATCATGGGTCCGAAAATGCAGGATACCGAAGGAATGTGCATCACTGACAAGCTTCGTAGGGCGAAAGGTGTCTGGTACTATTCCCGACTAGGCTGTGCTACTTAGCATGTGAGTTACTGGGACGAAGACATTAAAATATTTTAATCCTAATATTCATTGTTACTAAAATATATAGAGTCTCCTAGTTTCGTATGCTATAGACGAAGATTCTAGTGAGGTGAATTCATAACCTTTGGAGGCTAACCCCTATCATCTGCTACGTTATTACCTGTGTGGCAGTGGAAGATTGGTCGTGGTATATCCCAGTTAATTTTCCAATTATTTAGCCAGGAAATCCTTACATATGGCTCAGGGGCTTAATCTATCTGTAACTTTGCAAAATTCATCTATCGATCGTGGTTCGTTCCATAGTAGAAACAGTGAGAATGCGGAATACTGACAAGCCTCCATAGAGCGAAATGTATCTGGTATTTTTCCCGACTAACTTGTACTATGTAGCTTGTAAGGTACTAGGAAGACTACATTAAAATATTGAAAGTCTGCTTACTCATTATTAGACAGTCTCTTGTTGATCATGTTGAATGACAATCATATGTTGATTTCAAGCACACTACCTGCTCTTCTATACCTATATATACATCATATGGAGGTGTCGTTATGAGATCTGATGTTTTAATGCGTGACGTTAGGTATGTGACCATGGCGTTCTGCTCTCTATTATTAAGACCTTTGGTAATGGTGCTTTCTCTTAAGGTGAAATAGAAGCTTGGAGGTACGTATTCGTTAATCTCCAACTGATCTCATTTAGTTTGACGCGAAATATCTCAGAGTTTGTTACTGTAACCACAATTATTTTAAGTATTATCAAAAAATCAGTCTTATAATCTCGAATAGCTCGATTCATAGCGATTACATCGTGATGTGGACAGCGAGAAATACACAACAAATAGCACAGTGCTTCAAGACGAACTGGATAGGGTTTACACTTCGTCAATCAGGAATCTACTTAGGTTTAAAGTTGAAAAATTTGGAGTGCTGCAAGTATCGAACCAAGGGGTGCGTTCTGCACACCCTATCTACAAGGATCTTCAAGTCTCTTCTGGTGAAAAGTGCCTTGGCGTTTTGGTTAAGGCTGGTCTTGGATGATCGAATCAAGCTAAAACGGCATCATTAAGGAACATCTAACATTTGGCGTGCCTATAGATGATTCGATAAATTGTCATAGTAATACGTTTCTGGCTCATACATGCTGCATACGCAATACAAGTCTTAAAGCCATGGATAAAGAAAGATTTCACCGCATTAGAGTTATTCAACTAAGACCTACAAGAATGTCAAAAGATTGTGGTGTTAGCCGTATTAACAAAGGCTCCAAGTGCTCGTGGTCTTCGATGGAGATTATCAACAATTGCTTAGGGACCGCATTTTGACATACTGTATTTTGAGAAATCCCAACCACAACTGACGCCATTTGCAAAAGCTCAGTCACAGTAGTACTTTGAGAGACTAACCTCTCAAGCCTGCAGAGCAGTGCAGTTGATTAGAATGCAGTCGGAATTTTTCCTGTACGCGTTTCCAAAAGCTAGGATGCTCTACCGGAATCTGTTATCTGTGCTACCACGCTGGCAATTTTCACAGCCCCGGATGATCGTGCACTCATTCCGCTGCACCATCTCACCTGTGACATTACCCACGGATAGGCACAATGTTCCACCCTGGTCACCTCCCGTATGTGTCCAACAGAATGCGATATCACTTGTTAGCAAAGTCCTATTAGTTGCCTGTCGTTTAGAATGCCTTGGGAAATTTTACTATTTACGCAGTTGCAAAGCTTGGAACACCGTAACCAAATCTGTCCTGCGTGCTCCCACACCAGTTGAGTTCAAAACTCGAGTTGACTGTCTAATTCTTTCGATTCAGCATCTCACGTGACTTATGGCCCATGCTTAAACACGAGGTTCATTTAGAGAGTCCATTGCAGATGATCTCTTGTAGAAATTGCCACTTTTTCATCTCCGATATATGTTCACAAGTACGCCCCACCAGGTTTATTAGCAAATCATTTTTGTCACTATTTATGGCGATTTACAATTTTTGATAACTAAACTTAGTTGGATCCACTGGCGTGGAGTCACTTGCCAAAGGTTTTTCTACATCATCTATGTTCATCAGGATCACCCTATGGGACCCGTTTGAAGAATGTAAACAAATTTTCGTACTAAAGGAAAATGACTTTCAATGGCCTTTCTCTTTGCTGGGTTTCATGCTCTCTGCCTTGAGCGCACTGATGCGCAAAATAAATTGTGACTTACCCACAATTTTATTGTCAGAATTGATGAAGCCCCGTTGCAGAAAAACTTTATCTAAGGAGCGCGTTTTCTTGTATGCATGGTTCCTGCAAAATTTTAGACAGTTATGTGTTATATATATATATATATTTAAATATATGAATATATTTTCACTCATTGTAGGTGACATTGCCGTAAACGATTGTAGATAAATTCATTATGCCATATCTAAAAACCATTAAATTAAAGCACTCACCTGCTGTGGCTTCTCATCAAAAATAACTGTAGATGAATGTGATCAGCCCAACACCTAATGAGCACGAACGTCCAACCGGCTATTTCTGCCTTGGTGGTGACCTTAAACGCACCTTTTCTGTACACTTTCAAACGTTTGCTGTTGTCTCCATTCAATGCATTTCACAACCCTTTCATGTGTGACTTCTGATCAAGCAAGCACAGATGTCATCATTTGCTCATTTGTTTCACTCCTCCATTCCAACTAATTCCTGTATGATATCTTCTCACTACAATTATGCTTCGATAGGTCGTGAACATTTATCGTCCATTTTAACCCTTCTAACTTGTAAGCAATTATGCGCTGCCTTGACTGGTCGTTTGCCCAATGCTTCAATATTAGTTGGTAATCGAATCCATAATCCGACTCGGCGAATGATTGCCTGACACCAAAGAACAATGTAGCCCTGGAAGCCCATAAAAGCGTCATTTAGTTACAGGGAATAATGGCTGGTCACTGATGGTTAAGCAAACGTTAGTGATATTTTGGTTGCAGATACTTTTGTTATTAAGATTATTTCGCGTCTGATTAATGACCAGATCCTCGTACTATTATTTACTATCCCATAAAATGCCATTTCACCCCCTTAGCGGTAATAAGCCACAGGTTTTGGAACTTTGGTCTAAAGCGAATAATACTGTGAACTTAGAAATTGCCCATGGCAGTATGATTTTCCTTGGCAGCGAAAGCGATTTACTAAAAGCTCCGAAGTGGTTGGTAGCGAGACATGAGGCTATAATGGCTTTTTCTCGATTGTCCTATGCCATGTACTTCGAGAGCTACCGGCGCCCATCGAACGGTCATTACATAGGGCCAGGCTGTTCTGCATTTCTAAAACAGCGAGCCACTAATTGGTTGATATGGATCGCTTTTGCTGGCTTTTTCACCTGCCTGAGATCCAAATGTGACAAGCCATTGCAGCCTTGGTGTTTGGCCAAATTTAGTTCTAACAGCTGAAAATCCTAGTTTCCTTTGGTCTGCACCGCGATCGAGCACACATGGGTCTTGTCTCTAGGTCCCGAACCCGCCCCTACCATCCACTAGTGCCGCCACTTTTGGCAAACCAAGATTTGCCAGCGGACATTTGGCAATTCAGCGTGTTGCGGTAGGTTAGCACATGCGTGCGGCCGTTCACAGTTGCGGATGTGATTTCCAAAGCACTCTATTCATGTACACCAATTCTGAGCGCATGCTGACCAAATTCTTAGCACTTCAATGACATTGAGTCTTGTTGTGTATGGACCTGATAATAATAAATACAATGTGCCTGAACGATAAAACATGGAGGTGAAACTCATTTTACTAGGTATTGCGGTCCTACGTAGAGATCGTTCTAGTGGGAGAAATGGTGTAATTCTGTACCTTCGTAGGGACCTACAACTCCGAATCATTGAATCATCTGGGTTTATGCTGTGGACTACTTTGGTGCCTTCTACAAATAAGACGTAATAAAGCATGTTTTATGTCCCCGTTTACGTTACTCGCACATGTCTTCGCTAGAAATGAATGGCCGTCTAGCTTCATCATTGGAAAGCGTCGTTGCTAAGTCTTGTATTCACGTTCTGCTTGCGGGAGACTTCTGCTACAAACTCTAGAGTTTCCAGTCTCCTTTGGTGAGCAGTGTAACGCCAAAATGCAGAAAATAATCCTTGGTCCACCAAGTGATGCTTAGTTTCTTTCTTTTCTAGACGAAATACGGGGTGCAAACGGGTCATGCTGTAACTGGTGTTTGACAGCAGGAGACTTATGATAGACAGAGTGCATAATAGAAGCCCCTTGACTCGTAGCGATCACGCAACATCACCTTTCCACCACGTCTGTTACGCAGAAGACTGTAACAATGATATAGCAAACGTCAATATATTAGCACATCACAGCATTCTCTCTGACCTCATTAAGTCAATGATGGGTTGTTTCTACTGGTACAACCCTCGATATGTCGTGGGTGGAATTCCTCAACCAGTTCAGCACGTTAGAAACTTCAGGGACTAAGACCTATATCTCAAAGGGAATGTTCTTCGTGAAGAGTAAGACGTGGAAACGAATGACCTGAATAAATCCATTTAAGCCATTATACGCTGCCAACCAAAGCCCCAACGACTAGAAAGCATAGGTAATTGACGGAAAATTGTATCAAACTGATCCGCAAGGTCGAATCAAAGTAACACCAGGATCGAAAGTATAGGCTTTTCACCAACCCTGATCAACTTTACACGTGTGTCAACAAACTCCGCAAACTACGTCTAGGCCACCCCCCTCTGAGATACCGCCTGTTGGCAAGTGCAAACTGCGTGTAATATAGTTGAAGATTTCAGACATCATTTCGACCGCAGTTTCCAGAAGAGGCTGCCAGCTAACAACAAATCTACACAGTTCTCCTTCCCATCATCTCAGCTAGTTGTTCGGATGCACAGAAAATGACGCTGCCTTGCATGAGTACTGCCTGTCTGGTGCAGACGGCATTCGCCAGAAGGCATTGCAAGTTAATACCATGATTTTAACTGATCCGTCAGCAATTCTCTTTCAATGCGGATACACGTGATGTTCACACCAATTTACAGGAGTTACAGCGGTGCAGACTAGCGAATTATAGTCGGATAACACCAAATCTTGCAATTCTCAATGTCATGCAGTCCCTACCTGACGAAAAGAACCTGGTTTATGGACAAGAAAAAATTTCTTTTCCCAAAGCATCAATGATTTCGTATAAATCGGTCCTATACAAACAATCACTTGGTAGTCTGTTGAACGGAATCTATGGACGCAGGTGTAGGAGTATTTGCTGCCTAGCTGGATTTCTCAAAGGCATTCAACACTCTAAAGCTTCAACATTACATGTCAGATGAAAAAGAGAGACACGTGTCAGATAATGTGCAGCAATGCAAATCTAATACCCATTTTTGCATTAAAGGATTACAGAAGCAAGGAATGTTCTGGCGAAAACCAGGAGGTATTTCGGTACAGCCTTTATGCGAACAAACAACGAGTGTAGAGGTCAACACACATGCGCATATATATGGAAGACAGTTTCAACCCGCCACCCACCACACATTGTCACTTCTCTCAGCGACAAATTCCTGCCACCATTGCAGTCAAACCGCGAGGTCCTTTGTAAACGATTTACCCAATATCCCCGCTTCAACTAGTGGTATTCCGACCAATCTGGATTCATTCTAAGTCACTTGACTTGCTTAATCGGTGTTCCGTTGCTCTCATTTTGACTATTCTAGATGACATGGTCTAAGGCCTGTCTATCCGCAGAAGGGATTCTTCTTCACTACGTACCCCGCGCTTTTCGGTCGGGACCTGATATCGTTTGTTGCTCGTTGACAACCTCCAGCTTTTTCCTAAGCCTTGAGCTGCTTTGTCCAAATGTTCCTTGGTGATCTCGTTACTTTTCCTTTTCCTTTGTTTCTGCGGTTTGTTCGTTCCACCTCGGATCCTTTCTTTCCGCCAAAGAACACTTTCCCATCTCTATGTGGTTCCATTGTTTTCCAAAGTTTCGCCGTCCCACTTTCGATCCTGATATTCATTCCTTTGCGGTCGATTATTTGTCGAGACCTTTCCAACGCTGGTTGAACTTGCACGCACCTGGTCATTTCCGTGTCCTTAGATCATTATTACAAAGTGTTACTTGGTCTTCTGGGCTGAAGAGTCTCCATTTGTGTGCGCACATTTTACACCATAGTTCCACTTATTCCATAGTTGTCAATGCTTTGTTCGCCTTCTAGCAATTGTTTGCAATCGTCCGCACTGCACTGCTAGATGTTCGCACCGGCGATCCATTGCCAAACATGAACCGGGTGCTATTCTCGTATCTCTCCCGAATTGCATTTCGACATGCAAATTCTCGATGCTTGACTGTATACTGGTTCGATAAGCGAGCAGAACTTTGGGCCAGGCTTCTTTCCATGACAAATTTATGCATTTCATTCATGACAACATAGTCCGGTTAACTCATTCGACTATCCCAATGGTCTTCAGGCGGTACACTGAGGTGTGTCTCCTCTTGATGCCGCATTTCGCAAACACTGCTTGCAACACTTTCGTTTCATACACGGAACTAGGTCAGCTATAACACCGTGCGGAATTCCACTCCTCACCAGTACGTTGAATCCTAACTCATGTTCGACGACCTCAAGTGCCTAGAGTTGACCCAACGGGTAAATTGACCAATAATCACATGTGTGCGGGTGTTATCTGATCGGATGAGCGGCAGTCCTACAAATACATCCAGTCCGCAGCAATGCAGCGCTTCGTTGAATTCAGCGGGTTGTGTTGGCGGTCTGGGTGCATCCATCTCATAAATAGTCTAACAGTTTGAAAATCCCGATTATATACCATTACGTCCCTTCTCATATATGGTCAAAATGCTCTCATCTGTAGAAGGTTAAAACGCGCTTAAATGCAAATGTGCTGCGTCATTGACAATTCAAATCAATTGACTTTGTTGGCTTTCTGCGATAACTGGTATTATAACTGCATTTGTTTCCATCAAAAAATTGGCATTTACTATACCAATCTGTTTCAGAACCTGACGAGTTCCTTTGCCTCATCATGTAAGGTATCCGGCTTAAGGCCCATTTGTAAATGGCTACACAGCAACTTGAGTAGTTCATCCTTCTTCGTACTTCGAGTTGCTTACTATATGCCACTGCGAATGCACACAGGTTTATCGCCGTTTTCGGGATGATATCATCCGTGGCGGGTTGCGACAAATGTCAGGTAGTAGGTTCATCGTCCCATCTAAGTGTTGTATGGTGGAGGTAAAATCTTGGAGTCGATATGTCCATGGTACCAGACATCCGAATATTTCGCGGAGCTTACGTTGACATCACATGAAACTCAGTCGTCAATAGAAGTGTCTTCCACTTTTCCAAGGCTCACACAATTGCAATGCATTCCTACTTTGTCGTGGAGTATTTCTGCTCAGCACGCGCCAGCAATCGGCTAACATGTTCTAATACACTCGCTGGTTAGACAACACTGCACCGACTGCATACATTTTGTGGCTTCTCTAGTATTAGTTTTTGGTCTATTGTATCCGTTAAAATGCGAGTCAAACAATTCAAGTTTGTAGCTACGACCAGTACTGCCGACTGACAAGGCTTATCAGCAAACGTACGCAAGGTCCGGAATGTGAAATAAGAGCGCAGTGGGCGAAATAAGTTATACCGAACAACCCGTGGTTCTAAAAACATTTAAACTCAAAGGTGACTTGGAATAAGTGAATAGAATCGCAAACGGATATAAAATTAATCCAGTCAAGTTCTAACAGCGACAGTAATGGAGGTTAGTAAACGCAGCGCAGTGAAAAAAGGGCTGGATACTTAGGCTCAGGTTATGGTTACAGGGCGGAAGTGGTATGTATACAAAGGTGTAAACGTATGCATGAACGCGAATGTCAGTTCGTTCAGATAATTATCGGAGTTACAGTCCAACATCTGCCAAGGTGGAAATTATCGCGAAGAAGCGTTGCATGGTGAAATGTTAAATAAAAGGGAACTACTCATAAATTGTCAGTAACGTCATTAGCTTCGTACCTTATGATTTATACGACCAATGGACATCGAAGCAGATTTCTCGGGTGACTGAACGGTGAAAGGATTCTACAAACGGTGCAGATAATGAAAAGGACCATCATATGGTGATTGTAGAGGTAATTTAACCCGATCGGAACGTATGAATCATATGGACAAGTTGCAAGGTCTAGTGCAGTGTAAGAAAGTTTGTTCGTTGTCGATTGTGGATGATAGCGTAGTCGAAACAAGTGGGGTTTTAATGGTTACATAAGCGGCAGGATGGGTAGATATTTGGGAGTCTGTACTAAAAATTGGCCTCGGGTGCGGAGAGTTGTTCAGAAAACTAACTCCGCTGGTAAACAGGGTAGGGATGGGCGAAATATTGTTCGCAATTGCAGAAAAATCGGCTGTAGTTTTTCAGACCACTTTAGAAGGGTGTTCTGTGCTAGCAAGGCGATCTTCACGTGGGGATGAAATCGTTAAACTGCACCGTTTGCCTGAGGTTGATATGCAGTGGTTCGGATGCGTTTGCGTCCCAGTAGCTCACTGAGACGGAATAATTTAAATTTGGGATCCACGATCAGTGGTTATAAAGGAAGGGACCCCAAAATTAGCGATCAAACCACTAACGAGTGCTCGGGCAGTAGTGTCAATGATGGGATTTGCTTGCTACCATCAGGTGAATCGATCGACACAAGTGAGGAGGTAAGAGAAACCATTAGTTATTGGGAGAGGTCTGACTACTTCTAGATGAACATGATCGATTCGGCAGTCTGGATTAGCAAACGAGCAAATGGGTGGACGGGTATGTCGAATCAGTTGTTGAACGTCGACATACGAGGCAGGTTTTGCTCCTGAACATATGTCTTTGTTCATAGTTGGCCACACATAATATTGAGAAATGAATTTTACGGATAAACGTATAACGGAGTGTGAGACGTTATCTAAAGCGTTAAAATCTTGGCGTCGCATTGCATGTGATACAACAGGTCTTGGGACTGCTGTAGAGACATCATAGTCGATGGTATCTGGTGCAATTTGAATTGGCGATAGTTTTATACGAAATCAGCACTACTTAGTAGATGATGGAATAAGGTTCAGATCATGTTTTTGAAGGTTGTAAATGTGACATAAGTCAATTGTTGGTGTATAATCGAGAGCAGCAAGTGCTGGACAAGATAAAGTTTCCGCGACAATATTCTAACATCCGGATAAATGTCGTATATAACTGGTGAATTGTGAGATGAAATCCATTTGGTGCATTTCACGAGGAGAATACTTACCAGGTTTAGCTAGTAAAACTGTGGTTACTGGCTTGTGATCAGTATATATACAAAATTCACGAACTTCTAAAAATGACGGAAATGGTGAAGTGATAATTAGGTGGCTACTAATTCTCTACCACGAGTATTGTAATGCAACTCAGTGTGTGATAGCTTATGCAAAAAGAATGCAAGCGGCTGATGTACGTTACCACCTGTGGTTTGCGAATCAGCACCAACTGCGCTACCTCAGGCGCAGACATTAATTGACAAGTGGGTATTGGATTGTAAGTTAAATAAGTTAAGGTAATCAGTCAGAGAACTCTTGATTTGATTAATGGTAGATACAACAGTATCGGTCCATTTCAAGGTTTTATGGTTTCTAGTTAAAAGAGGAATGCTGCTTTGGGAATTAATCCCGACAGCAGTTGACTAATCTTAAGAAAATTTTTAGCCGTATACATTAAGTAGGAGGCGGAAAATACCCAATGGCTTCTAGCTTATCTGCATCAGCTGATATACCATCTTCCTCAATCGCATGGACAAGAAAGTTTAACAAAGACGCTCTAAACACGCATTTTTGAGCATTAATGACAATATCATGTCCACACAATCGAGTAAATAATAGTCGTGTATTTATGAGATGTTACTCAACGCTATGATAAATGATCAAAATATCGACCAGATAAGCAAACACGAACGGTAAATCAGTGAATACTTGGAAAGTCTGAGCAGCATTTCGTAAGGCAACAGGCGTGCGTAAAATTTCAGACAGACCGAATGGTGTAGTGATTGCAGTTTTTCGAATGTCATTAGGATGAATGGGAATGTGGTGATAAGCTCGGAGAATATCGGTGTGAGAAAAGATTGTGCAACCTTATAAGATTGCAGAAAATTCGTGGATATGTGGAATGTGGTAGTGATCTGGAATCGTCACGATATGTAGTGCACGATAGTCACACGATAGTCACCAAAACGCCTCCAATCTGTTGCGGTTTTCTGAGGAATGATGTGAAGTGGTGAAGCCCATAAGCATTGAGATGGTCGAATGATTCCTACTTGAAGCATATGTTAAAATTCCTGCTTAGCAACCACTAGTCTCTCTGGATACATGCGATGTGGAAGTGATAAGAACTGTTGAGCCAAGGGTTCTGATGTGAAGAAAAACAGTGTACTTTGAGTTTGGTTCGTGGAAATCGAGCCGCTGCAGTTCCGGAGGCTCGCGAAGTAACACATGAGATGTCAAAGGGTCGAGTGTGAAAGATGTCAATGGGCATATTGACGGGGGTGTCATGATATGCCCTTGAGCGTATAGAAGTGTCTTGGCATCAAGTAAAGATTAGCGTTCAAGGTGCACCCACAGATTTAAGTGCGTGAGAAAAACTGCACCCAAACTCGATGGATGGATGTCAGCAACAATATACATCCACGGAAATTCTCGGCGTAGGCCGAGGTTAAGTGATAATGATTGTTGTTCATATGTTTGAATCAATGTTCCGTTAGCTGCTCTCAGGCTAAGCGATGTGGTCGCAGTTTTAACATGGCCGGATGTGGCCGGAATGACGTCAATGTCTGCCCCAGTGTCAATGAGGAATCACAGACCCGAATTTCCATCCAGAAAAGCAAACGGCGAGTGAGATGGTGGTGCTGGCATGGATATTACTCGCCACTAATCTCCGGCCTATTCGTTCCCCATCTGTAACGTTGATGAACCGATACTCGTTCGGAATGAGCAAGGCGGTGTACATTTACGGGCTAGACGATCAAACATCTCATGTTACTACTAGTACTTTGAGTGCCGCTGTGAGGAGACGGAGCGTCAGGGTGAGCGCGCGATTGAATGCTTTTGGAAACGCCAGCTAAGGAGCACTGTTAATGTGTAACATTGCGATGTGTTGTTCTAAATCGTCCATACGAGATATAATGGCGCGAATTGCAACAGAGTGATCAACTGTCTTTATGTTAATAGAATTACGCTGAGCTTTTAGAATCATGTCCACTTAGATCGCCGGGTGAGATAATGGAAAGTTGTCGGTATACGCTGAGAAGATAGACTGAACATGAGTGGGTCATCTTTAAAGGAATGGCTGTCTGAGTAATACCCCGCCTATTTTTCAATGTTGTAGAGACGAAGTAATGTGATTGTGTATAGCAGTCAAACGTCTAACTACTGATTACTTTTTCAAGCCTCTTAATGTCTGATATTGTGGTACCAGGGATTATTGTATCTCGTATTTGTGTACATGGCTTGTTGTTATCGGGTGCCGACATTTGTTGCGCAAATCTGATGCAAAATCTGAGGAAAGAACAGCCGGCACATAATAATACGTCGTGGGTTCTTGATTGATTCCTCGTAAGGCGATCTGTGCCTGGACTTGAGTAAACCAAATCCTAGGATCTTGTGGGTAGAAAGGAGGTAACTGGACGGTAGGCGTATTCAATAAAAACTGCGGGTCACAGTGTGTGGTGACTGAGTTGGCGGTCCATCAAACATGTTTGAAGTAAAAATGAGCAGAAAAAATATAACCGGTCACCAAATTATTCGCGCAGTCACTAGGCATATGATGTGGTTAGAAATAACACGCTAATATTACCAAGATATGCATAAACGATGTGTGGTTCGGATATAAAAGTGTTTCTAAATGAACACACCAAGAACAATATAAGGTCTGACGTAAGTATGGTTCACTGTGTACTTCGTTGTTTAGGCAAAGCCTGTGTTTCCGTGTAAAGTTTTCTATCCAGAAAACCTAGATAGGGTTGTTTATTAAATCCTCGAGGACAAATGTGAGTGCAAGAGAGCGCGTGTGTGAAGTGTGATTAATGTTTACTTAACTATCCGTTCCTGCATTTTGCGCGATTGTCGTAGACGCATGAATTTAAATCAGTTTGTGAGGCCAAAGCTAATAGTCCAATGATCGATTGGCATTTCCAACGATTGGCTTCAGCAATTATGGCGAGGTGTCAACCGCATACTGGGGTGACATAGTCGGTTACCCGTTTAATTCTGTGTGTTTCTTACACTCTCTACCAATACAGCATTCCTTACACTTGCCGTCTTCTCGCTTCTCAGCCCGGTTGCTGTGCCCTGGTGAAATGTTCGCAAATTCAACCGAAGGTGACATTACATCTCAACTATCTCAGCTCATTAAACCTGCTACCGCCTCCACTCGGACCGTTGCTTATTGTAGTATCGATCACTTGCTTTCCTCGTTTATCAGATCCGTGTGTGAGCTTGTGTCGCTTCCAAAAATAAGGCGATAATTGTAGCTCGTTTCGATTGCCACTGATGTTTTCTCTGCTCTTTGCCTTAACCTTTCATTTGGTGAAGTCTCTTGCTAAAAAATTGTGACATACCTATCCAGCCACTTTAGAGGTATTTTCTTTGCATTCTAACTCTCTAGCTGTATTAAGACAAACGTACGCACTGGAAACGTAAGCCCACGGAATTCTGTACCGCATATATATTACACCTGGTCAGTCACGCTGAATAAAACTATCTGCCTATACTTACCCATGTTACATTCATGATCCTTTTTTACCGGATTTGGGCTAAACTAACTTATAGTTCAACTAAGTCTTCTTAAACTGGGTAACTTTCAATTCAAATTATTTGGTTTGCTCCGCCTACCGGAATAAGCTTCAATTAACTGGCCACGTTGCTTCCGTTAATTGCGTTTATCATCGTTAACTTTCTTGCCTTTGTAGCATTTTTGAGTAACACCTTGACATTTTGTACTTATCGCGGATTTGTTGCTAAACAACTTACTTCATGTGCTAACTTATGGATATGTAATGTTCCTTAGCCACATAATTTACAAATATATTTTAGTTGTTAATGTTATTTCAAGCGATTGAGTGTTGCTTTATGTCCCCCGTTTGGGTAAGCTTGATGTGAAGGTTGACAAGGTGCCTACCGGTTTATTACCCACTACGTCGTCCATACTGGCTCTAGGAGACAGCTGGTCGTTGCTGGAGGGCGCGAGGTTCACGGTCCTTGAGGCCGTGTTAGGCTCGAAGAGTTATTCCACGCACTCAGTGTGCAGCAGACTAGGATAATAGCCACTGTCTTGTGTGCGTTTGATTCTTAAATACAGCATGGATGTGTTTGCCTGGGAAGGGGTTTGGGCCGGGTCCGTTGATGAAGCTTGGCTCCCATCCACATGCCTTCCGGACTTATTCCCTCGGGTTTACGATAGATATGGGGTGTGTGGTTGAAGCTGTGAGTGGTGCAGCGCAAGCCACCCATGGTCTCTCTGTAGGCGCAGGCGTCCTGTGGCTCTCCTCAGGGAGGCAGCAGTGATAGGCGAATCCGGAAACGGATCCCGCGAATCATACTTATATTTCCTCCATTAGTTTAGTTTTTGTCAGTGCACACTGGGTCCAGACTAACTAATGTTTCTCCATACATGAATGCTCAACCCGACCTTATTTAACCATCTAATACGTTCAGCATCTTAGAATCATCCCATAGCACCTTCGGAAACAGACGTGATGGTATAATATTTTTTCTCTCAGTCTCTTGTAAGGAACAATGCGTTATACTACCTGTACGCCACGTACCTAATTATCTAAGCAGTAAAAATATGTCGTTTTACCTGGCTTTGTATCAGTGATGGTTGAATTTTAACTATATATGTTTTTCATCATCTAAGATGAAAATTTCAAAGCTGCGAAATCGAATTATATGGCTTGAACTGTGCTATTGGAGATGTCTGAATACGTACAACCGTCCAAAATCACTAACTGTATACACACTGCCTAATAGCGATTTTTTAGTGATTTTTGGGACATTTGGTGTACATAATCTTTTGCAAAAATTCACCTTTGTATTATAAACATGGAGACTTTATATAATTTCGCTTTCTCCATAAGTATGCTATTAAAAAGCAGTTAGATCGGTTTTCACTACATACTCATGAGTGGACGGTTTCGCTATTTGATGACAAACGCCAACCGATTTTAGCTTGTGTTAAATACACCTGTTAAGGACTATTATCCAGAAACCACTTAGCCTTTGGATATTTGGTCACTATATAAGTGTTTAAACACCATAAGCAGTGATCACGGTGCGCAATCTTATAGGTATTTTAGTGCATCGGAAAAAGACATACACACTACGTTCCTGATATTATATCACAGCTATACAACGAGTGAATTTCAAGTTCTTCCGACTTGGCAACTCAGAAAACTGGGTTATTTAAACAGCAACGAGGCGGTTACTGAACTGCCATTAATCCACCCACAACTTACAACTCACAGTCAAGAGGAACCATCAAACGGTTCGCGTTGACATGTACCATGAGGCTGTTGTCGTGAATTATAATGGCCGTCAGCTGTGCCTTCAAAATAGTTCGTGATGAAACTAGACATAGCCTGGCAGATACAGGAAAGCCAATCCATTACCGCTTGGTCACCAGACGAAGCAGCAACTCAGAGGCTATATAGCTAAAGCGCAACCCGGAAATGCACCAGAAGCGTTTCGCCTTATTTGGGCTCGTAATTGATGCGCATCCCCTCAACCCCCCCTACTGGGGATCAATACTTTGGCCGCTGGGGGCTGACGCTAACTAGCCAGCAGGTGAAGCAACTGAGCTATGGGGGAGGACAACTAAATCACATAATATGCAAGCTAACTTTGATATAGCAAGACCCATCTTCCACTGCCACACAGGTTACAAGCAGTAGCTAATCTCCAGGTCATTACTTTCTATCACTACACGTTATTTCCATAGTATTTGAAAATAGGAAACGCTACGTTTGCATAGTTAAGAGTAGGCACTTTTAGTTTCCAATGCAATGGATATAGGATATAGTGTGAGAAAGATATGACCTAGAGGATAGCAAATGCAAGCTGCGAGTGTACTAACATGTTTGGCGGTGGAAGACAAGTCGTGCAAGTCATGTAGCCCAGCTGCCGTCCCCCATGACTCCGTAGCATATACAGGTGGCTGCCTGGCGTCGGCCTCTAATGTTCATGAGGTCGATCTTCAGTAGGGGACCGAGGAAATGAGCACTATTGATAAGCACCATTAGGACGAAAGGCGTCTGGTGGGCTTTCGGATTGCGGTTGAGCTATGTAGGTTATGCGGTGCTGGGAAGGAACATAAAAATTTGCAACTAAAATGCTAATACTGAAAAGTAATACAAAACCAAATGTTCTTTTATATATATATTTATTATTTTGATTTAACTGAATGAGGAGAATTTTCGGGTTGTGACATTACGGCGCAGCCGTTCTTTTTAGGAACATATGTGAAATAAATTATCTGCAGCTTCTCCCAGGTTGATCGAAGACTGTTGTGTAAAATAGTTGAACTCATATGTTTATCATGTGCATAACGCATTACGCGGCTTAATGGTCTAAACGTTGTTCATGTGCGTTTGAGTTAGCACACGAAACTGTCTTCCTACCACAAACGCGAACTCCTACACACGGCCATCTGCAACATCTGCACGCAAGTACATCTCCCCTAGCTTTGATTTTGGTGTCTTATTTCCAGCATTCGCTATGCTGAAGTGCTTTTAATAAAACGCTGCTTAGTTTATATTCTCTGTTCTTACCATCACCTAGATTCGGCCTTTTATTTGTCTATCCAGTGGGTAGCACATGACCTCTGCGCCACAGTAGTAGAAATGTGATTACGTAATCTAAATCCCTATCCACCTTATTGCCTCTACATTGCTGATATTGCAAGTTCTGCTCCTGATCAATCCACCGTCAATAAGAAACAGCTTACCAGTTGCAAATCGCTAGCACTTTGCTCTGTCTCAAAGGTGCGTTTCGAAGTAGCAATATATGGCCCATCAGCTGCTTATGGTTATTGAATGCTTTGATAAGATTTCGCTTCAGGGTGAACCGTGGTCGAAGCTGAGTTTAACTGCTGTGCGGTATTCCAAAAGTTAAAACAGAGGTAATTAATATTTTATACTTACCTATTGTGCACTACATACAGCCAGTTACCAGCAAGTAAACACCTAGCTGATTTCTCTTTCAGCAGCATTTATAAACCCAGCTGGGCTACTTAAAATCTACCCCTTTGAGTTACTCGTACAATCTTCCTTTACTTGCGGTCTTACAGCTCCTCTGGTTCACGAGCTTTGCCAATCTCGACCGTCAAAATAAACAAACGATAAGCGTCTTCACTAGTAATTAAATTCCAATTGACAATTGGCGATATGTTGTGTTAACGCGCGCTTGCAAACAAGTCCACATCATTGTGTCGGCGGGTTAAGTATTTATGCATCGACGGATATAATGCGTTAGTATTTCCTGAACTCCTAAGAAGCAAAAGTACTCGTCGCGCTGTGCATGAAAATGTCCAGCTTGCCTGTACGTTTTAAAGTTGAGAATAACTTTATTTGTGTCTGCTTAATTGAGCTGAGTATGGTACGGTATATGTTAATCGATTCGACGTGATAGATCTACAAAGCTGGTAGGATATGGACAAGGATAGATTATTAAGGAAAGAAACACATGTGTTGTGCCAAATGTATTTTGTTATAACGAACACTACGGAAAAACTATGGTGATTACAAATGCACCTGAAATTATATGATCACCTGAAATGCAAAAGAACAAACAATGTACGAATATATAAGATTGAGCT
>CALYDF020003542.1:0-30600 GCA_944474145.2 Dicrocoelium dendriticum
TATGTACAAGTTTATTATGTCGGATTCTACAGAGCGAATTCAAGGATTATGTGCAATAATAAACACTAATGCAGCAGAAAGCAAGCGGAAATTAGAAGCATTATATCTCAAACATCTGCACATGTTTAAACTGCTGTATACATCCGAATTATACAAATAATATGTAGTCTACCCACTTGGTAAATATTTTGGCCAAAAGCTTGTTTTACGCTCAAAAATTTGGATACTCACCATACGTTACACAAGTCGTTTTGTCCTTGCAATCGCGCGTCTCCTCGTAATATCTACTGGGGCAGCGTCTTGCACCTGATCTATTGACGTCAGACTGCATCCAAGATTGGTCAACACATTCACGGCGTCGACTCTCGACACATTCAATGGGATCACATTTGGACCAGTTAGACCACTTTTGGTAGCGCCCAGTGGGAAAGGTTAACATGTACCCCGATTCTTGCTTAGGAGCGCCAGATTTTATGGGTGATTCCTTAAGCTAACAAAGAAAAGGCAAATTCAAATCAAAAGTGCCGTGAATACTTACTTAATTTAACGCAAGTTGATAGGTGTTGGGGTCAAGCTGCGCTCTATGTTGCGTAATTATCACGGTCAGCGTAATTAACATGGCAAACACTGTAAAGATGGAAGTTGTTTCATATTAGCAAGATGAATTGTAGTTATTGTTCTAACTTAAGCTATAACTGTACTTGCTGGTGTTAATAGTATATTTTAACAAAATTACATTCCTCATACCCAAGTTGTCTAACAGTGCTTAGTTTGTTAAATGTCCAGCTTATTAAACATATGGGAGTATAAAGCACTTAGCGGTACGCAGTGCTCATTGGACAGTTTTCGGCCAACCACGGGTATAAATTGCTAAAAGTCCTACCTGGTCCAATGTTAAGTAAGTATTGAAACTGTAGTTAAGTGCAAGTAAGTCAGAATCCATCCGCCTAATTTCCTCACGCTCTCATATGTTTACAGCTTTTGATAAACTACAACTGTTCATACATAAATTAAGTTGTATCTTCTTGATTAGTGTGCAGAGCAATTTTGCAGTTGTTCACTTACGTTTGCTAACACAAGTACACAAAATCGCACTTCGTGCATTCATACAATTTGCGCTAAATGGCGGTATATGAAAAACCTTAGATTTAGCTAAATCTCTATGGAATCTATCTAAAAAGTTACTACCATTTTACAAGAATAGCCATTACACTGTTAGAGCTCGTGTACTCACCTGCTCGGTTACAAGCTCAGTAACCTCAAGCTTTGGTTTTGTATTTTTAAACTGCAGTGCCGCCTCCAATTTAGTCTGGGTCGATTCGGTTTCCCGGATGTCTCCGCGTGCTTCGGTAACATATTTATCTTCACTGAGGCTGTCACTGCACCTTACCTGTGTTGAGTATGCACAGATCAAAGCAACTGTTACCACCGTAATTGACAGTACGGTGTTCATCGAAAGAAGACAACTGCGTATGGAGTAGCAGTAGTTTATCTAACAGGTATTTATATATCACAGGTTTATACCATTGCTCTTTATTCGGCTGTTCTTGACCAATGCACAACAAATGGTGGGGCCGAAATAACACGAATGAAGAATTGCGCAAAAATAGCTGCACATCGCTGAAAGTCCGCATATTTCTTTAGCTCAATCGTTAAGAACTGTGTGACACAAGCTGGCAAAGTTTGGTTTTGACAGGCACAACATGGAAGTAAGTCAATAAATTCCTTACTTTATTCTGATAGGTGAAATTATTGCCAGATCCAAGCATTCTCTCAACCAGCAAACATTTGTTATTTTCAGTTTAGGTCAAATGAGGTGAGATATTTCAGATCAAAAAGCAAGAGGAATTTTGTTGCTAAATTACAATGGAAGGTTACCCAGCTTTGTCCTACGTCAAACACAATTTGCTTAGATGCCCTGAAAATTCAGCTGTCTTGTCATTTTTTTATCCAAATCGTAGGAAATTCGATTCGGGCGTGTTTGTCAAATTGAGGTAAGTTCACTTATTTTCTTAAATGTTGGTAACCTTATTGGTAGGCGCAGCGTTACAATGCGCATACGCAACGTCATTTGATAAACTAAACGGCCGTACCACAAGTGTAAAGAACATAAGACTTGACAAGTCTTTTGTAATTATCCATAGCGTATTCATGTGATTTCAAAAGTGACGGCAAGGTGATCGAGTTTGTTAGCTTCACAAATTTACCCACGTCAACACAAAGTTATACAGTCTACACACATTTCATTAATCCTGGCAAGCACAGCCTTGTAAGCACTCCGTACTCGAATTAAGTACATCGTTATGCATACGACGTAATATGTAGTCAAGTAAATTTTATCAGTGCATGTCATGGGAGCAAATAAGACGAAGAAAATAGGTGTACCGCAGCTGACACATTCTGGGAAAATGAACTTTTCGGTGACAAACATCCGATTGTTTTAAGTGGAATGTTTCACCTAGCCGTTTCTCAGATTCGTATTGCAGATTAATTGCATCAATTGATCGCAATGTGGTTTGTGAATTTTAAAAATCTTGCATATCAAAATAAGGCTAACTTGTAGACGGCAAAGTCATCAACTGCACAATCCTATGGCTGTTTGTCGTAGCTGATGTGACGGATTCAACAAGCATATACAGCCTTGGGTAGCCTTGGGCAATAATAATGGAATGCCAACATAACCAGGCCTGTATACAAGATTCGCATGAGGCAATAAATATGCGCTCTACGTTTGCATGCATATGTGGGTACACCGAATTGCCGGAAAGCGTTACGTAAGAGAAAACTATGAAGGTCCCAGGATTTAATATATTCATGAAAATGACTGAAAAATGGATGTTAAACGTCAGCATTCCAAAAATTCATATTTATTAGAGTTAATTCAGGGAGGCAGAACCAGAATAAAGAATAACTTTCGGTAACTCTCATCAGACTCATATGTTACACGGTGACGAGACGGTGCTAAATATGACTAAACGGGCTGCATATTGAACAGAATGTTTAATTTTAACAGCAACAATGCGATAAATCACCGGGTTCTTGTACGTGGCAAGTCTGTACAGAAGAAATCACAGCCGAAGTTGTAGGCAACGGTGGAAGCAAATAATGTACAAACTGTATTTGTAAGCACAATTCTGGCTTGAGTTGGCGGAGGTTGATTGCCTCCGCAAGAGACAGAACATGCTTCCGAAATCCGCGCGAGAAACGTGCAGGAACATTATATATGACTACGAAATCATTTTCTGTCCACGCGTGAATGCACTCTAACAGGTGAGATAAGATGGAACCTTTACTCGGTCTGGCTTCGCCTTCGTAAAATCACTTTGGGATGTGTTCGCGAATCCCATGAGATAGGCGCCTCGTTGTACGACCCACGTGGCGTGCGTAGAGTTCGTTCGATCCTGATTTTTTGTCATTAATTTATTAATTTTGTGTAACCTAATGTGCACTGTCGGCTTGCCAGCAGTGCGAGCTGGTCGTAATGCAAAAATCCAATCTAGTACAGAAAAATGCCGACGGTGCAAATCCTCCGCTGCATTTCGACGGTGCGCTTAGACGGTGTCACTCTACCAAACGCAGCCGGAGTACACGGCCTTCAAGATTCTCCTCCTACAAAGATTTCCAGTAGTCGTCTTTGGATGCCAAACCAGCCGTTGTCCCACTCGTTCTGGTGAGTCGCAGTGGCTTGAAGCTAGGATTAAGAAGCCGGTGGTTTTTCGCAGGTGGGCCAGGGGATTTCACTGTTTCTCATGGATCTTCTGTTATAGAATTCAAAACATGGCATGGGTTTGGCATGGACGGGACAAGCGGCGTGTTTCCGTATAGATAAGGAGGCAAGGGAAAGCTTTGCTTACTGGCTAATATGCTTCGCGTACTTTGCGAATACGTAGGTATATTAGAATGATGTCTATGAGCAAATGTAGACAAGGGGGCCAGCTGCCATGCTGGTGTTGGTACCAGTGACGCCGAGCATCGTTGCGGATTCTACTATCCTCTGTTTTCTAGTATCGACCAAGTATTCGAAATTAATAGAAAAGTTTATACCGATGCTGTTAAGCGGGACGGCTGCAATACTGAACACCCAGCGAAATGTTCAACTGATAACCAATTAAAAGGTTAAAGCGCGTAGTCCGTAAGTAGGGATAAGTGTGCCGTTGATGACAATAAGACTGAGAGTAGCCGTCTGCGTCGCCTCAATATTTGCACAAAGAATCGCGCTTACTTCAGTCATAGTATCGACTAGAAAGGTGATTGCAAAATTGCAGTCATGAACGCACAATTGAGCACTATCGGAGATGTGGCCGCTAACGTCCTTGGTGTTTGGTTAGCATTTTGGAATCCTATCTGATGGGGTCGATGTGACGTTCAAGCAGTAGGACCTCGCATCACCTGAGGTCCAAAGTGGCGATGTTAATACATAGGGCGAAACGGCCGTCTGGTGCTTTTCCGGACAGCTGGTCGAAATATCTGAATTGTCAGCTGATTGCGACGAACAAAAATACTCACCAAAATCCTTCCATTCATAAGTAATACATAGTTTGTTACGCATTAGGATACATGGCTTGGACGATTTGCTCTTATTTGCCAGCGAGTTATCGTGCGCTGCAGGCGAATAGAGAGCTCTGCGTAATAAATCTACTTCGTAAAGTACTATGGCAAGCTCAGAGTGAGAGGCTTCTTGAAACCAGCATGATGAACATAGCTGTTGAGAAGCGGCATGGTTATTTGGCGGGAGTGAACGGGTGCGATTACATAATCTAATTCTTTGGGAAGAATATCTATGATCACATCAGCTAGTTGTGCGTTTTGAGTGAGGGAAGTGTATTTGGCGGATGTGACGATAGCTTGGAATCTCTTGCGTAGGTTTTGAAGCCATTGGGTACGAGCCGGGGAGAATCTTCTTCTCACTTACTAAGACTGATGTCCTCACGAAACGTAGCTGCAAGTCATGGAATAGCTGTTTTATTTGCGTACCCGGGTCACCATATAACGCTCACAAGACTCAAAACAATGATCTGCATTTGGGCTAGAATCTGTGACCTTGAGTTGTAAAGCGACGTTCCTTGGAGAGTCACCTGGCAAATGATTACTTTTAGATTGGTCGTAATTGCTATTGTGGCATGGCAGCTTATATTTTAACTACAGAAACAAAAAATGGGGTTATCATATTGGCTAAGTTAGAAAGGCAACGGTGCGACAGGGATGGTGCTATGTTGGCAAAACAATTGGACGACCGGAACTTACAAATAATAATAAAATCCAAGATCACAAACTACTAAAAGGGTAACTAGTGCATGTTCAATAAAGATTGCGAAAAGTAGCAAGCCGGATGTATCGCAAAGTAGTTTCGCAATTCCGGCTAACCCCTATTTTATTGTGCCTGATAAATTTCAGCTCATCAGATAAGCTAGAATTAACAAAAATAAACGGCTTCATACACTCTGATAGAATCTAATTCAAGAAACTTAAAGAATGGACTGCTAGTTTACGCACTCTATATAGCGATTTACAGTAATCTTTGGAAATGCACATAAACTCGTTTATGGGTCGCTGTGTCAGCGAAAACTTTTAAGGAATTTTTGTGTTCGAGGAATGCAGGAACCTTTAAAAATTCGGCTACGATTCCAGCAACCGCGGTAGAATACCTTGCACAACGCATTCAATATGGAAATTACAATATGTAGGTCTTAAAGCCTTCTATTGCATGTTCGGCATAAATTTATTCTAGTGCTGTATTAATTTAACCACGCACGGACTGCGAATGCTTATTTCAAAAGACTATGTTCCAAACACTTAAGATCGCCACAGACAAATCATTGATTCAAAAGAAAGATTTGGTTGATTTGGACCCATTTATCCACAACTGGAAATAAATAATTTCCTATAGATTCAATTATGTTACCAATATGGCTACCCATATTCGCCTAAGTGACGTGTCAATTTAGAAGCTACAAGCAGACTTTAAAATAAGACCATTCAGCGCTAGTTGAATGCCGATGGACTTAGTATAACTTTAAGTAACTCAACTGCTCGCTTTAACGATTATTCCGCCAAGTCACTTAAGACAGCAAGCTATTCAGCTAATCAGAAGTATACTGCATTTTCTAAAACATCAGAGTCACCTATGTAAAATACAGAGGCAGAATATTTGAGTCAGTGCAGGTAGTCCTCACGTGTATTTCAATAGATTTAACAAAAATAAAAATGCTAATGCACTTAGTACCGAATACACCGCAGCTTTGTTTTCATCAATTCATTGGGCATCCCAAAAGGCTGATCTCGGTATTGACATTTATTATTACCAAACAAGGGCATCCGCAAAATGTTAAAGTCTATGTAACTAACAAGTCAAAGGATACGATTATTGCCTACAACCTACTAAGCATATCAGGTCAAAAATGCCTGAATACATAATTGTGATCTAATGATATACCATTACAAAGGTAGCGAACGGCCACCCGGTATTGTATCACAGCGAGAGTTTGCATCATCCTAGCCAAAATTATAAAAAGGTTTAACTGACGCTTTGACCCACACAAGAAATTCACCTTCAGTATACATTCCACCGGATATAACATGATCACCCCATCTAGAATAGTTATCTGCTCATAAGGCCTGGGTATGGGGACTAGAGCTTCATTATTATACACGTAATTCCATAAACCGCAGTCCATTTTCTGTTCATCTAGCGATCCATTTTTGCAGATGGCAAAGTTGCCAAGGTGTTAGAGCGTCATGCGTAACAGTTGCAGCTTTCTATTTAGGTTAACTCTTTTTACAATATGATGCATCCCCATGATCTGATTGTATATCTCACCAACGCCAGTTTTTTAATGGTTGCTGAATCATGGCAGAACGATCAGACGCAGGAGTCCCAACTTAACAGCATGAAAAGTTAGTGCTACTTCACGGGTCACCGAAGTAGCATTGGTTGTTCGCATCAGTTATTTGGCTGAACTTGTGTGTTTGGACACCTAACAGAGCCAAACGTTGGGAATTTTAATGGCGTATAGTGTATTAAAGCTTGACAATCGTTTGCAACATCTTGCTGCGTAGTTGTCTATAATTCTTTACACTGCAACGACCTTAATATTAGGCGATTTACTGCAATATCTAACTAGAACAGATAATGCAAATGTAACTAGAAATTAGTTGTAGGAAACTTCAATATACCAGCAAATGAATGGACATTTAAACTTCACAAAACAGCCTCCAGCATAAGCGTTCGTCGCTGCGCACTACTTGTTCTATCTCTAAAAGTGATTGACCAAGTCGTTAGATTAATCCTTAAATCGGGCCCCAAATAAAAACTCACACACTTGAATACCATTCCGGCTGTTGATCACAAGCTTGTGTCATTTTATATCAAGTTATCCGTTATAGTGATAACGGCCAACTCTTGGCGATCATACCGGTTGTTAGTTCGGGATCTAATCACACAACTGCTAAGGTCTAATCCATAAGATGCTTGCTTTCCTACATGAATCCCTGAAACGGCAGTTAAAGTACTCTGTTGATATACTACTAAATATTTAGGCATACTTATATTTGTAAAGTAGAAAAACCTCTGAGAAATAAAAAAATAACATTAATCCTGCTAGTGCTAAAGAACAAATCAGCAGGCTAAAAATTGTGTACAATAAACGCGAAATTTTATCACAATCTATTAATATAAACGCACATTTAGTAGCTTACAAACACGCTGGGTTAAATGGTTCATTTCTAAAAAACGCTGAGCTTCCTCCGATCCCATCACACAAGAGCCCATTAGAGCTAACTTTTTATTGTTGCAAATTATCAGCATTGTATTTATTGCCCAATAACGTAAGCTTTAAGTAAGGTCTCGTGGTTGTTTGTGAAGTCGTTTTTCAGTACTTATGTTAGACTTTTATTGTTACCTCGGACAGAATAACAGCGCTAAGGATGAGGTATCTAAATGATGGCTACCTGCTTCAAAAGCCACACCATTATACGGCCAGATGGGCATGGAATTGCAGGTGAAATCCATCGAGAGAATAACATTCATGGAAGCAGATCACCAGGAGGCGATCCTAGTAATGATCGTATCCTTTCACTTATAACTTTTATTTAGCCATGCTTATCATTACTTAAACGCTCACAACCTTCCCGAAAGATTAAACTGACCTACTAGCTATGCCCACTGAAACTCCTTAGTACTGATTTGGAAAAATAATATATATAACCTCTTGTCTATGCGAATCTGCCGTGCGCCATCTGGGCTGTACCTCGCAACGACGATGAATATACCGTTGTTTTTATTCGTCACAACTACATATGACACATGCAAGATCATGCTACTACCTGTACATATTTGAGCTGTAGCAATAGCAATAGACCCACTAATATTCACATCTTCATTAGTACACACCGCAAAAGTATACAGTTTTAGTTGTTAAGGAAAGAAAACCTTCAGTTTCCATTATTAGCCGCTGTTTGTAGTGGCCATACAAGTGCGGCGTTGCCGCTCTTGCGTCAAGGTTTTCCAGTGTTTTGAGTTCATCTTGAAAGAGGACCTATTTAAACGTTGAGCCTTGAGAGCAAATTGAATAGAATAATTGATTGAACGCCCGCCGCAACAGGAATAGCTGTTAGTTGGCTTTTTTGATGTTTGCTGTGCTTAAGGTAAACATGCAAGATTGCTTTACATCATTAATTTTAGGTAGCATCTAATGGATATGCGCTGCATGAGTTGACTCTCCACCTTGTACTTGCACTTTGACGGATAGTGCATGCCTTACAATATACGTAGTTAAGGTAATGCAGTTATCTATTTGCCCACAAGTGTACCTCTCAAGATCCTTTTGAAGGCTACAATGTCACCTGGTTTTCTTATGGTCAGCCATAAATTGATATCATCTGCGAATGGTAAAATATTTGAGGTAATCACAATCGCGAGACCGTTTATTCATTTGAGGAATAGTACCAGCCCATGCAGGGGGCGCTGTGGTAAATCGCATTGAACAATAGAAGGTTTATGATGGCATTTTGATCTTTTATCTCCAGATCACGTCGAAGTAGAAGCACATCTATCTACTCGAAGACTGGGTCACTAATTCCACAGCTTGGATGCTCGTATATGAGGGTGCGGCGTTACAAAATCAGAAGGCATTTGAGAAGTCCAGAAAAAGTGAATGAACAAAACACAACACTGCTAGCGGTTACATTGCAACGGGATCAATCAAGTGGCGGGTTTGTGTTGTAAGACAGGTTCGGGGAAAATCAATTTCGTTCTGGTAATAAGGTGGTGCATCATTATAATTAAGCCATGGATACTTTAGCTATTATGGCATGCAAGGCACTGAAAAGCACCAGAAGCAGTGTTATCTGGCGGTAATTTTCTGAACTGCATGACATCCACTCTTGTGAATGGACGTGACGGTTCTGTTCTTTCACATTATTGGAAAGTACTTGGTTGGAAAATGGTAAGCTAATTATTAGATCCTTTAATTACATTTGATATATTTATTTGAAAAACGGGTTATATAGCGTAAACTTGGGAGTTCCCAACGAATATAATATGACGGTATGCTTTTAACAGAAATGTTGCGCGGTGGAAAACAGATAACTGTCTTAGAGATTGTCCTAAAATGTGAAGTTAACACAGAACCAACGCGGGTCGATATTATGATGTAGCTGACTGCGTAAACAGAGGACCTATCCCCTCTTCCGTTTGGATGATCGCGGCGCTGAATAAATATATATTCAATTTTAGGCTCACGGCGTCTGTTTTCATATTTAGACAACAAGCAACCATTACAAAAATAGTTTTAATCAGAACTCAGTAAATTAAGGCGAAAACAGTCACTAACCCACGGTAAGCTTCCGACTTTGACTGATTCCTCAGTCCAGGGGTAAGATCCGTTCACAAGCAGAACAAGAGAAAATAGTTTGGTTCTCTGCCCTAAACGCCGACAGTTGCTTTTTGGGGTCTGCTGGGCATTTTGATACACTTTACAGTATAACCATTTGACACCAAGGTCATACACAAGAAGGTTAATTCTGCTTCCAGCGTTTTCGGACTAACATTCGTCTGGCCCTCTAGAACATCGTGTTCAATGGGCCGCGTTGGCGTGCAACTGGGGCGAAATTTGATACGTGGAGGTACTGCTAAGTACAAGTTGCATTGCTGGAAATGGCGCGCCGCAGTTTTTCTCCGTCCCGTCTCTTAATAAGGAAATCCAAAACTGCCATGCCGCCGTGTAGTTCCACCTCTTGAGTGACTGATATGTTGGGTTGAATTAAATGTAGATTTGTAAACAGGCGAGTAAAAATCTTCGCTTTTGATGAACACCATGATGTCATCCACATCCAGAAAGAGTAAAGCCGACGTGTAGTCCTCAGCGTTTCGTTGCGAACAGCTCCGTGTGTTTGGCCCAACAACCTAGCGCGAAGAGCCTTCAGGTTTCGGCTCAGTCGTCCTCCTCTACCCGTGCAAACTCACTGACACGAAGTCCAACCGTTGTGAGAAGCCCAGTTGCACCTGGGCTAAATTGTTTACCTTTGTTGTGTCCAACGGACACTGATGTCCCAGCAGGTGAAAGTCTGAGTGCTGAAGACCAGTGGAAAGATCAGAGGACGAAATTACGAAGGAACGTTGGGCGTTTACGTTCTGTAAGTCAACAGTTAGCCAAACCACTTGAGGCTGGTAGTATACTTCGCCCTGCAAGGCCAACCTCGTCCGACCAGAGGCGTTATAATCTCGTGATCTTTCACGCACCGGAGTCCAGTGATCCATCACCCCAAGTGCGCTACGATCACGATGTCGAGTTTTTACAGGGTCTAATTGATAGACTCTTCGACGCTGGTGAGGACTCGGTAAAAGTGAGGCAGATTACCCGTCTTGGAAAGCAAGGTGATCAACAAAATCGGCCTATGAGAATCACTTTTGTGGACGAAGCCAGTCCAAGACTTATCATGTCTCGCCTAAGTAGGCTGAAAGGTTTGAAGATCCATGTTCGTCCCGACCTGGACCCAGTAGACAGGGAGCGACTCAAGTCTGCCATCATTGAGCTGAAAAGACGCACTGGTGAGGGGGAAACAATCTTCGTATCGTAAATTTTCGGGTGGTTTCCAACAATCCGCGAATCAGGATAAACAGGCTGCTCACACTTCAAGCACGCCCGGTGGCTCCTGCTGCGGCCTGCGAGTAGCCTTCACAAACGTTTGCAGTATTATGAATAAGCGCGATGAGCTTTGTTGTTTCGTTGCGTCTGAGCGGCCAGACGTAGTGGGACTCGCAGAGACATGGCTGCACGCAGAGTTATACACCCAAGAACTTGAACTCAACGGTTACTCGTGTTTCCGATGCGATAGACTAAAGAATGCCCACGGTGGTGTCTTACTTTACATCCGGTCTTCCCTGCGTGGGAGACTTGTGAGCACCTACCGAAGTGACGATGGCCTGTGTGAGCTACTGTGGTGCTCCATCCGCCTCAGGCGCGGAGAACTGCTTGTGGGCGCAGTTTATCGCAGTCCCCTGAGTCGTTGTTTGGATTGGCTGCCCCATCTTCGGTCCCACATGAGTCGTCCACACTTTCTGCTTATGGGCGATTTTAACTGTCCTCGAATACGATGGCCTGATGTGCATTTGATGCCTGGACATAGTGAGGTTGAAGCAAAGTTCGTGGATTTGATACTTGAAACTGGTGCATCGCAACACATATGCCAGCCAACACGCATATCAACACGTTCAACCCCGTCTTGTCTCGACCTGATGTTAACGAGCTACGAACAACGAGTGCGTGACGTTAGGATCCTGGAGCCCCTGGCTACTAGCGACCACTCAGTACTGATAGCTGATATGGAATTATCTTTGCCGTATTCACATCCGCTGCAACCAGCTCCCAACTACTGGAAAACGGACTTCGATGGTCTTGCTCGAGCCGCGAGCCAACTGGATTGGTCTCTGTCACAAACTGCATCTGTGGAAGATTGTTGGATATTTATAAGAGAGAGATTGACATTATTGTGTTCCCAATTTGTGCCATTGAAATGTCGAAAGGTTGGACCGATTAAGCCTCATTGGTTTGACAAGGAGTATAGAAACCTGGCTCGGAGGCGGCGCAGACTGTGGGACAAATTTCTCCTCTCTGGCTCTGCCAATGATTACGAAGGGTATAAATGTCAGCGGAATCTCTGCAACAGTGCAAAAAAGAATAAACGCCGACACTTTGAAGAACAGCTCGCATTAGCCGCGAAGACCGCCCCAAAGAGAATCTTTGCATACGTGAAGCGACGCCTGAAGCCGGCGGGTGATGTGCCAGTGCTGGATGGCACGGATGGACAGCCCCTAACCTCCAGCTCCGAGCGTGCGTCCGCGTTGGCGGCGCACTTCGCTTCTGTATTTTCGAATAACCAGGTGTCTGTTCCGAGTTCGACGTGTACCGCTTTTACCGAACTCGATAGTCTGCATTGTGGCGTCGAAGAGGTAGCTCAACTACTCGCCAACCTTGACGGCACCAAACCTGCCGGACCCGATGGGCTTCACCCACTGGTTCTCAAGTCAATTTCAACCATCCTCTCTCCTATCGTGACTGACCTTTTCAACAGGTCGCTCTCCGAAGGTTTGTTACCGGTTGACTGGAAATGTGCGGTGGTGAAGCCTATTCCGAAAGGCGGCGACCCTAGCAAAGTAGACAATTACAGGCCAATTTGTCTGACACCTATATTGGCAAAGGTTGCTGAGAAAATCGTGAAGAAGAGATTGCTGCAGTTGCTACAGTCAAACGAGGTCCTGACGCCAGCACAGCACGGTTTTATGCAAGGTCGCTCATGCATTACTAACCTGCTTGTAACGAGGCATGAGTGGTTGAAGGCAATAAACAAGGGGAAGTCTGTCGACGTGATATTCATCGATTTCAGTAAAGCGTTCGACAAGGTCAGTCATGAGGTTCTCCTTCACAAACTCAGCATGTGTGGCGTCGGTGGCTCACTGCACCGGTGGATCCGCGACTTTCTTGTTGGACGAAAGTGGAGGGTACAGGTCGACGACCATCTAACTGACTGGTACCCCTCTACAACTGGCGTGCCTCAAGGCACTGTGCTGGGGCCCACTCTGTTCCTGATCCACATCAACGATCTGCCGCAACTTCTCCGGTCGCCGTGTGCCTTGTTTGCGGACGACCTGAAGATTTGGAGAGAAATCGACGCTCCCGATGACTGTGGCCTACTTCAGCAAGATCTCAACCGCTTATCCACATGGTCTGCAGAAGTTGTTCTCCCGGTCAACCCAGCCAAGTCGGTATTTATGAGCCTGGGGAAGGGTGCAGACGGCCGAACCTACACGCTTGACGGCCAAACGTTATATCCCACACCCTCCGTGAAGGACCTAGGGGTACTCTCACGCTACGATTTGAAGTCCGTGGACAACACGAACAGGCTATATCGGAACGGACTGCGCATGCTTTGGGCGCTCAAACGTAGCTTCTGCACATGGTCTGAAGAGGTTGCCACTCGCCTGTTCTCTTCTATCATTAGACCAATGCTAGAGTACGGTTCGCCCGCCTACTTTCCGATTACCCGAGGCGAGGCACAAAAGATCGAACGGGTCCAACACGTTGCTACCAGGCTCATCCCGAGTTTACGTGGCTTTGGGTATGAAGACCGGTGCGAGAAACTAGGACTCTACACCTTGTCCTACCGTCGGGTGCGAGTTGACCTCATTATGACCTACCGAATTCTACATCTCGGTGAGTTCCCCATGTTAAGGCCAATGCTGCACTTACGAGGGCCATGCAGCACACGCGGACACAGACACAAACTTGTTGTGCCGGATATGAAACGTGTTCCCCACCCACTGTGCTTCGAACGGAGAGTGGTAAACATTTGGAATAGTTTGCCCGAACATGTGATTGAGGCAACATCTGTGCAACAGTTCAAAACGTTGTTAGATTTGCATTTTGCCTCTATTCGATTCAGAGAGCGACTGCACACTTAAGATGACATCACATTTGTGAATCCTGAAATATCGTAAGTCGCATATTTTAAATATTACATGAGAACGACAATGATATTCAAGGTTGACAACTTTTATAACGTTTTTCGCCATATCTCGAAAGAGTTGTACAGAATCCATTTCTACTTGCTCTATAATACAGTATTCAGTAGTATTCAGTATTCAGTACCTTGCGTATAATCTTGCTTACACAATACTGCCTGCGAATTATTGTTTTAGCAAACTGAAAAATTTATCTGCAAAAGCGGTCTAGAAAGGAATATAGTCCACTGGATGATCCACATACATTTATTGACTCGATGAAATGACACAGAGCATCAATGTTTTCTTGATTTGACAGTTTGTTAATAGCGGATCCAAGTCATTCTAGTACATTGCTTCCGAAACCGGTGAGCATTGTTCTTGCGTCTCCGCTAGTTCATAGGAATTTTCAGGAAGTACGTAGTCAGGAGTTTATTTAAGGGTTCTAGGTGTTTCCCTAGCCACCGGTCAACCTTGTGCATAGGCGAATCGTTCATGCGCATAATCGGACGCATTGGGTTACTGACTTGTGCAAATTAGACGCATCCCTAATTCGCAGTATCGGCGTCCCTGTCGGTTTCAGTAGCCTTTACTGCGACCCAGTGACGTGTCCGTATACCAAAAGGATTTGGAGTAAACTGGCTACATGTTTCTCCACCCGAATATTAATTTCGATGTGGTGTCTATAAGAAACTTACGTTTATCCCAGCAAATGATATTGTATCCTAGTCGTTCTTGTCCATTATTACTATGCGTGGTCCCTTATCTGACTGCAGGAATACTACGTACGCCATTTTCTTCAACCATTTGATGGCAGCGAACTGCTAGCCTTCAAACAATATCACTGGATCATTGGCGTAGTAAGGTATTGGTTCACAATATCTACCAGTACTGCCCGAAACTAGCTCAAATATTCTGTGGATCCTATAGAAAGATCACTGAGCTTTTTATAGAGATCATCGAAGTATTCCTGCCTGCTGCTCCTTGCTATCGTCTTAAATGGCAACTTTTAATTCATTCCAAGAGCAAGCACTTTCATATAAGTAGCCTGTGAACTGTGTAGATGATCGACCATATACTTGCTTCGGGCAACAAGTATGAAAAGAAGCATTTGTTATCCTTGCAAGCGAACCTTGCAGATTATGAACTGTTTATATTCGTGCACAACGGGGAATTTCTGCAAAGGATGCTTCAAGTTTCAACCAACAAAGCAAAGACAACGCATAGTGGGTGCCAGCTAATTGTATAGGTGTTTCGAGAGGCATTCGTCCACCTTGTACACAGGCGCCCAAGTGTGCCGACGCGATTCTGGTCAAATTTATACTATTTGCAGGCAAGCATTTCTTCGAAACTATTTTGACCAAGCGTGACGGAAAGCAGTTTGATCGTGCATTTTACAGCCAGTATACAACCGCAAAGCAATCGGCCTAATACCTTAGCAACGCTAACGATGAGTATTCTACTCAGAAAAGTAAAATATTGATTCCCCTACATTCTTTCATTTTTCAACAATGAATATTTTAGTAGATCTGTCTGGTTGTACTATTTATAAATTGTCCGCAGACGTGAGTACGGAATATTGATGTTTGGTAAACGCTGACTTTCTCAGTGCAACATGGGTGAAGTTATCAAGTTTGGTGTTGATATTGTTTGACTCTGAAAGTGGTGGTCGAAAATTATTTTATGTTCATAGAGGATAATTACGCTGTGTATGACAAAGCTTCTTCCTTGTTTGTCATCGAATTTACTAGGCATTATCAATAGGCACATCTGCCACTATCCATTTACTTGCTACCCAAATATAATCGGGAGTCTCCCAATTTATAACGTGCAGTGAGAAATGTTTGCATATTTGGTCAATACCGGTTTTCTTGTTTATTAATAGGAAACGGACTTTTATCCCTCCAGCTGCGATTTTAACGTCCCTTGGAGTATTTAGATGTGGAATTGAGTTGTAATACCTGTTAAACTCCGCCGCAAAAGTTATGCTTATATCTGCTTCTCACTGAACTGTACTTGTTACTTCCGTAAACAGCATATGACTGCAGTCAGTTGCAAAAGTTGCTAATTGGCTTCATATTTTGACGACCTTTCTTTGTGCTTGCTGAGTATTGTGATATCACATGGCCTAATACCCAAGTACGAACCCTATAATTTCATGTGACATTAGTGACTACACCCGTTGCAGCTCAAATATAGATGGTTGTCAAGTTTTGTTTAGTCCTGCGCATTATTTAAATTAGATGAATCGTTGAAGTTCGCTGTTTATGCGTTCAAATTTTTAGTATCAACTTATGCCTATTATAGGTGTTGATGTGTCTCGGTTTGCTGCCGGTTTCTCTCCGTCGGTACTGAGGCGCAAACAACTCCCTGGATTGAGGACCGTGAAACTGTCTCCGACAATTTTTGGCCAATCTCACGGGTTTCGTTATAAAACCGCTTTATGGTCGAAAGCGGTCCGGTTTCCTTTAGATCGAGCCTTTGACCCCGTGTGTGATTGTGGCTGAAATCCGGGGCGAGGGTAATCGTCTGCTAAAGTGCGGTCAGTCAGGATATCCATCGAGTGCACGAGTGAATTTGTAAACACCTTGCTATTTTTCCAGGATATCAGAATTGTGAATAAAACGCTAGTAAGTTGAGCCAGTATATCTTGTTTCTTTTGACGTGGCTGAGAGACACAAACACACAACATGGTGACAGCAGAGAAAAAGCTGACGAGCCGGACCCTGCTCGTTCTTGGAGGACAGCGGTCGATTCCATAGCTACCTGCTCTAGCGATGATACAATGTGTGCTATCTGACAACGGGAAAGCGTAGAAAGCGAATGGATTAGAACTCGCAGCGTTGATTTAGTTGGATGAATATCGGAAACCATATTAGCTAGCCTTGTGCCGATACGCTGTCAGCCAGCAAGCGTGCCGTATAATGTAGACCTAGCATTTTGTGACCACGATAATTTAATTGACCTTCTATAAATATTCAATAAGTATTAGGACTGTTGTGATGTTCGATTTGCTTTTCTCTCTCGTTGCAGCCGGTTAGTGGACGCAGTTCAGTGGACAATTAATGTCAGTAAACGACGATGGATTCCACAAAAATACTCAAAAGGCAAATAACAGGAGTGCGTAATTACAATTCTTGTCGCGAAAAAAATTATCAGCATCATCCCAGGCTGGTCTAAAATCCACTGATAGCATACTACCCTCAGAAAGCTGCATGGGAATAGACTGCAGTACAACACACAGTCACTTCCAAGTTTTGATCGGATCGAGGCTGCAGCCTAAAGGGGACAATACTGTTACAACTGAAAATAACAAAACAAATAATCGACTTATCAAGTTCAATAGGACGCATGAGGATCCACGCCAGATGATATTGTAAGGAAGAGAAGAGCCACCTACCGTGAGGTAGAAAGGTCGATTTAATGTTTCTTCAATCGCTGACAAATGAAGTTGATTGTGGAAGCTATCGTCTCACTGCAGCCTATTCTCACTGCAGCTGCCATCCCTTTAGACTGTAACTAGTTTGCAGTGGATGCAGGTATGTCAAGGAAAACAAAATACTACCAAGAGATGGAAAAAGAAAAGGAAGTGATGTTGGCTGAAAACAGAGGTGAGGGCAATCGTCTGTATTATTGCGGTCGATAAGGATACCGACCGAGTGGACGAGTACATATTTAAACGTATAACTAATTGTCCAGATTTTTAGAATTGTGAATAGAAGACTAGTCTGACGAGCCGATGGGGCCAGGTTCTCTTGTCGGGTTTGGGAGACCTAGACACTCAACGACGTGTACAACTAAAGACCTTTCACTTGTATACCGGCGATCACTACCTAACGTTTGTATTTCATGCCTGGTAGAATTTTTCACACTTCAGCATCCGCAAAATTTATTTGGTTGGTTTTAGTCAAAAATTGCCACACGTATTTTATGCGTTGGTTAAGATAATACCTTTGTGCCGACCGAAAATGCTGGTCTTCTCAGAGACACCATGTATCGCAAGCCAACGGATACTGATGGCGTACTCCACTACACCTCGGGTCATCCGAAACAGGTTTACGCTGGGATAGCCTCAGCGCTTTTCTACAGGGCACAAACCTTGTGCACAATGGAGGAGGACAAAAAGGCTGCGCGGAAAGTGGCAATGTGCAAACTATTAGAACGTGCTTACCCAAGACGGCTAGTTAAACGCCAATTACATTAAGTGCTACACCGGCAGTCAAGACCCCCAGCTGAGTGGATAGGGACGGTCGGAATTCCGTACAAGGAAGGCACTTGGGAGGCAATTCAGAGGGTATTAAACAAGGAAAATATAAGGGTGATCTTTCACCGAGGTCGAACGTTATGTTCAGCGCTGGTACACCTGAAGGACCCACTTCCCAAGGATAGGACGAGTAACTGTGTTTATAAAATTAACTGTAAGGACTGTGCACATGTGTACATAGGCCAAACAGCGAGAGAATTACGCACCCGAATTTCGGAGCATAGGAGACGCATTGCAAGATTACCAAGAAACGAGTTTGAATATCAGGCAATAATAAGTGACTCGGCCGTAGCTGTGAATGCATTAGACACGGGTCACCAGATGGACCTCGAAAACGTAGAGGTCATTAGGAAGGGTATCCGATCGACCACTCAGCGGTTGATTGCCGAGGCGGTGGAAAATGCCAAATCTGACAACTGCGTGAATAGAATGGAGGGGGTAGAAATCCCTAATGCGTGGCGTGCGTCCTAAGCCGACCAGCTTGACGAGCATCGATGCGTGGATCAGATTGAAAAGCGCAAACCGACTCCCATTGCCAACACTACGGGCTTATCCGTCAATGTCATGACGCACAAAGGAACATCTGGACTGTTCCCACTGTGATCGAACCACCTGAAGTGACATCCAAAACTGTTCCTGTAATGAATCATGGCTCAAGACTCGGGTAAAGCGGTTATCGCCACTGTTCGCTATAAAATCCCACACCAATTGCACACTGATTCACCTGGTCTGACGAAGCCTCTATGTTAGAGGCGAAACGTTACCAAACTACTATACCAAACCGATTGTTTCCAAACCTCTCTGAACTCATGACTACTCGATCGGTTCCAAGTATCTTCCAAGAATTGCAAAGTAAAAACATATGTCGTTACAACTTAGGATACACTGTCTAACTTTGTTCAAGAAACCAACTGGTCCTTCCTGGCCGAGAATCCGTCCGACGTTGCCTGGATGTTGTTCGTTAACCAATTCACTTAGCCAGTGTCAAATGCGTCAGAACGCCAGCTCCTTCCATCAAAGCAAATAACTTCCTTCCTGTTGAGCCGTACTAGAAACTGCATGGCCTATATGGATTCAGCCTAGCGCGCTCACAGGGTCTGTCCAAGTAACCTTACTTGGGGTGCTTACACAACTCAAAAGTACCGCCACATTAAGTTGATCCGTGAAGATAAACTCCAGCACCAAAAGAACATAGCGGTAAAATTAAGTACCAATCCCAACTTGCTGTATAGACACGTTAAAGAGCTCAACAGGTTGCAGCGCGGGATCCCGGTTCTATGTGCAATGATGGTCTGGCACAAACCGCACAAGTTGTAGACTTGGCGCTTAGTCAACAAGTCATCCTTATGTTCCTGGAGTGAATCATCATTTCCTACGCTTTTTACACAGATTCCATCGCTACCAGGATTCAACTCCGTATCGTTCATGGCAGCGAGTGTAAAGGAAACGCTAATGTTATCGCGCGTGCACAGCTCACCTGGTGTGGACGACATTAAACCGAAGGCTTTGAAGACAACAATAAGGAACCTTGCCGAATCATTAGCTCGGTTCGCTCAGCGTTTTATCGATGAAATGCATGTTCCCACAATGTGGAACTATGGAATATTCACTCCTATCTATAAAAGTGGGAATCGTTCGAAGCCCTTGAACCACTGTCCAAGCACGCTACTTTTAGTTTTATCCAAAGTAATGGAACGTATAATTGCAGAGGCGCTGATCGGATATCTTGAGAACAACAATATAATAGTTTCACAGCAACACGGATTTCGCCGAAATCGAACCTGCACTACGAATCTGCTGCTAGCCCGAGCAAGCTAGACAAAGACAACTAATGCCAGTTTGGGAATCGACGTTGTTTACCTTGAATACTTGAAAGCAGTCGATGGTTTGGATTACCGCTTTCCCTTCACAAACTTCGAAGCTATAGAACCGGTGACCCTACACTCTGTTGGATCGGCAACTTCCTTTCTCAACCTCAGCTGCATGTGAGAGTCGGCAGCTCCATTTCCGACCAAACTGACGTCCAGTGTGGCGTGTCTCAAGGATTGGTACTGGGGTGAAGTCTTCTTCTACCATTTAGCAACGATCTTGCCAGTGTACGGCCTTCAAATCTTTCGCTATTTGCAGATGATGTCAAAAGCCAGCATGATAACAGGATATCGGATGATCACATGAAGTTAAAGGGCGATCCCGATATGGCTTATGCTTAGCTATGTATATCGACTTGGGGACCAGCAGTTACAACGTGCTTCTCAGGTAAATGCATTAAGGTCATCGTGCAGGGCGAGCTCAGTTGCACAAAACAGGCAGAAAAATCATCAGAAACAGCCAGACAATATCTTGGACTCTTACAAATGGCCTTTTACAAGTTTGAGCCGTCAACCTTTCCGCAAATCTTGAACGCTTACGTAAGGCCACACGTGGAATATGCGAACCAGGCCTGGTGTCCCTTGTGCAGACGCGACCTCGATGCGCTTGAAACCCCCCAATGTAGAGCGACCAAACTCGTTAGCAGATTGTTTTATCTCTCCTACCAACGCAGACAGCAGTCACTGAGATTGTACAGTGTTGCTTATCGACGTCAGCGAGGAGACGTAATCATGGTTTACTCAGTCTTGACGAACCCAACTCACCCATTTCGCAATCTGTTGCGGCAGAGCCTAACTACCAATATGAGAGGCCATCAGTTGAAACCGGATACGTACTACAGTCTGCTTGATTGTCAATGCAACGTTTTCTCCCTCTGTGTCTCCCGTGCCTGGGGTGCCCTTCCGACTCACCTTATCCTTGTCCATACATTAACGATTTTCCATAAACGCCTTGATGAAACGCTTCTAAGCTTGCATTAGTTGAGTTGGTTAGTTCCACTTGGGAGACGAAATAACGCAAGCCTAACTGGTGGCACAAAGGCCCTCTCCGCAACGTGGCGGCGAGGATGCATGCATAAGTGTCCATGTGATTAGACTGGATGGAGCTTAACGGGAATACTACGGGACATCTGTAAAATGAAGTAACAAACGAGTGGACGTTGTCGTTTCATTTTTATGTATTTCTCAAGCACTTGTTGATTTATAACATCTATCCACACTAATTTGCTTGTGCACATCCCATTCCCATTGCAAACGGTTGTTACGCAGTAGTGAATCTTACTCAATGGAAGCTTGAAATAACCATTTACATATTCGATGATCGATCAGATTTTAATTTTTACTCTAACCATCCTACGCGACTTGCCAAGCACATGCATGTTTACCCACGATAAATCATTGTTTGTTTTGCGTTATATATCGTGCTGCCCAGGTAACATTATAACATTCAAATACTGACCGCTGCGAACGATGAAAAAGTCCATATGGACAAAGATATTCTTAGTTGAAGGACGAAAGAAGTATGGACAATAGTTTACTCTATGAAGCTTGACCAATCCCTACATTTGGGTTACCACGACAAACTGCATGACCTGAATCATGATTGTGGCTTTTAAATGGATGACACTAAGTGTCTGAAAAATACGAATGATTTTACGGTGTTTCTTCCCGATAGCTCCAACATATATACGCCAGCCTATTCCGGAAAAGCACCAAAGCATTTCGCCCAATTGGTGTTCGTCAGTGGTGCGCATTTACTCGTTCTATTACTGAGATCAAATCCGTAACCGCCAGTGGCGGAATAGCTGTTTGATCGATCTGTTTTCTAGAATTACATCACTGGCCAAGTTCCATCAAACAGTTAATGTAATGGATATATTTTATTGAAAGGAAATCGTTTATTATCTTTTAGCTTTTAAATAAAAAGCGGATTCAAGATAAGCTCTGCATTACTTATCATTACTTAACTACAATGAATACTGTGAAACTTCCATTTGTATCTATGCATATGCATTATACGTTTTGCTCTGCTGTCATCAAGACCTTGTATGGCTTCGTCCAGTCTGAGGTGTAAACAGCAGCTGATCTTATTCGCGTTATACACCCATGACGTCTGGAGCATGATTATCTGGGGAAATTAGGTGAATTCCAGCAGGCTAACATAGAGTGACGCCACCTTCACCTTAGCAGTAAGGCCAACCACACTAACCATATTCAGCTCGTACTAGCTCGATAAATTTGGACCTTTGCTTACCAACAAAGTGGAATCAAGATATAGAGACTGCGGATTCCAATACATGATGTCTTAAGCCGAATGCATTTATCTATTATTTGTGATTCGTAATGTAATCACTACAATTACGCAATGTTATGCAAAATTTCCAGTCAATTTGAAACAAAACACTAGTGCATACAACTGAGCGACTATATTTAGGCCGCTTGAATCACGCCACAAAATACCCTATCTACGTCTAGCGAATAGCCCGCTACCCTACGTCATTTTATTTTTCCTTACGGCCGTTATATGTACTCAACATTGCATTTTAGTGTATTACGGATTTTCTTTATGCATTTCTAAAATAGATAACTATCATCAAAGTTCTGACTATCTTCTCTTATGCACATGGACTTTAATGCGGAACGCCAGATAACGAGTCGTATAACCCGACCGCATTTCTTCTGAATGCGGTAAACGTAGTTAAACCATTATATCGATTCTGCGCTTCCTGCTGATAAAACAACGTTTGATGGTGAACATATTGAATGTGAACGCAATCAAATCTGTGAAAATCTTATGTAATCGTTAGTGAAAATATATATGTTAATCCTTACGCAAATCCATTTACAGTTATTTAGACTACTTTTATTCCACTAACTTACTGCAGGTAGCTTCTCAAGTGACATTACCTAACAACGAATGGTATTTTATGTTGTATTAAGTGATTTGAATTTTCAGTCAATGACACTGACCGGTGGCACTTACTCCGAACATCCGAAATGGTCTACAAATAGGCTGTCGGTTAATTGGCTGGAGTAACTATCGAGGCCTATACATCCGTCGTTGTCCTTTTATTGAACATCCCTCTTACATTCTTTACTGCTAATATATAAATATTCTAATAATACCTTGACAACAGTTTGTCCAATGTATTTTCAACTTCTCTAAAACCGTTTAACCCTCATATCTTCTTTGTTTGTAAACCGCGCACACATAGCCAATTGTTAATCTTTTCCCGAAACATTGGGCAAGCCGAAACCAGTCTTGAATAAATGTCTCCTCGAGCTATTATCTGACAGTTGGAAAATACCCCGAGGATGATGTTTGTCAGTTTGCTTTCCGGCCTCAAGTATCTACCACCCTTAACTCGCATGACATTATTACACAATGTTCTGTTCTTTCGCTATGAATAAAGTTTGCATCCAAAGAGACATCATGTACTTTTATCCGCAGGTAATACTATAAAGTGCAGAAACGGCACCCAGCTCTGTACATAGAGGTTAACTGGAATTGACTTAACTTGACATCTGATTGCGTATCAGGCTGCGTTAGGCTAATGCCACTATTGCTAGTACTGTTTGCCAACAAACATTGCAATGCAAAGTTTTTCAATGGCAGCAATGGAACAGCATCGATAACTTTTATTCGAAAATTACAGGCAATCAATAGCTAAATATTTACTGCTAAATATTACACTTAATAAGCTTTAAATTTTAAGGGAGTACTTTTCTTGCTGAGATCAGTAGAAGCAATAGAATTTCCAGTTACTTATTCACTCATATATTTGGGCCACATAAGTGGGCAACACTCAAACTTTTAATTTGAGATTAACGCAAGCTGCATACGCACGAGCAAGCAGTGTGCGTTGAAAAGAAGCTTCGTTGTCTAGCATGCTAAATGGCGTCAGCAATAATACACTATTTAGAACAATTGTGGCCCATGCTGGTTTTACCTGGAAGGCTGCACGACATGAGTGAGCGATCCATTTTTATAACAATTGTCGGGAACTACAACCTCGCCGCACAAACTTTGATTCGCCAACATTTGGTGTATAGTTTCGAAACACTCGCTTGTGTGCATTATTATGGCTATTGTTTAAGCCGATGACCCACACATCTCCAGAAACGGTTATTTGCAAACTAACCATTCAACAGGATTGATAATAATGAGTTTATTACTTGCGAATCATTATGGCATGTTGTTCATTGATTTACGAGAATGAAACGCTCTAGGCACAAGCGCTTGTTCATTTTGCTGCTTCAAACTTACTTACTGAATAGATCAGCAGTCATAAATATTTATCAAATTTCTACATAAAATTTTCTCATTCTTTTGCTTTTCAGAATTAGTAGTGTCAGTCGTCACAAAGCGCAAGCAGGCGGTCCAATACCGTATTCTTTTGAAGGTTGCGGTTAACGCATTTATAAGTTACGTTTAAGTTTTACTTCTTTATATACTTTGTTGTTTCACAACAAAGGAGTATGTAATTAACAATAGGATAATCATGCAATTTGGAAATTACAAAGGGAATAAATCAAAGTGTGTTATTATGTAAATAAAACAACTGCATGTTGCAACATTAATAAGCAAGCTGCAGTTAGCGATTGTTTGATCGAACGATGTATACTGATTTGTGTTTTCTATCTTAAGAAATCAGGCATTTTTTTCAATGTGTATTTGTTAATAGGACAAGATATTTGTGCCCATTTCAAAGGATGGACCGCCAAAAACATGTTGACATGTATACGTTTGCCAGATCAATTTTTGTCAGTTAGCTGGATTAAGTAGCTTCTACGAAACACTGTTACTAATACATTTGCAAAAATATGATGGTAAAAGCTGAACGCGTAAAATTGGCCGATAACTGGAAACTGGCACCATCCGCTACCCATTGTGGAGCGACATATAACGAGCAAATCTATCCGCCGTTGAAAATAACCATTCATTTCTTGTAAGTGCCGATGTGTATATTCCAGTACCCGGTTTGCACTCAGTTTCTGTGCCGTAGTTTCTCACACCCGCTAGCAGCCACTTATTTGTGTACGGTATCTTGCAATATAGTCCACTTCTGCAGTCTCGTTCACACGAATCCTAGAGGGAAAGTGACGAAGAAGAAGTAATGAATAGTTAGCAATACGACTTTAATTTTAATTGAGAAATCACAAGGCTATAGCAATGAAGACTGCTAGCTCAGATTGTTCAGATGGCTGTTAAACTGTTCGCTGTGCTTGGCAATTGTGTTGTAAACGTTTCGTCACCAATCAAGGTGACATCATCCGTGCGTAGTTGAGTGGCGTGCAATAGCGTAGAGTAGCTTAGTGGAGCCTCGGTGACAGTGCTCTCTCAACGAGGCTCCTCTAAGCTACTCTACGCTATTGCACGCCACTCAACTACGAACTGATGATGTCACCTCGATTGGTGTCGAAACTGATGCAACAATACTGCCCAGTTCAGAGAAATGACATGCTTTGGACTGGATATTAAACAATGCACATGGGTTCGTTTTTGTTGGCAATAAACCTACTATTTTGCTCTAATTTCCGAATGTCCTTGTGTAACATATTTTTCATAGGAACCAAAGAAGGAAGTACCACTATGAGATCATAACTACTATCTCTCATCCTTATTTGTCTTCTGGAACTTCCGAAAGGTTGGTTGAATTTGTATTCCATAATACAAGTTATTGTACGTAAAATCCATATATTGTTTTTGCGTTGATTTGCCTTTTCTTCCACAAATCTGTGCACATAACAATATAATGTTTACACAGGCCAGTGCAGCCTGATATTCAGCTCGTGTTACCTTTTCTGAAAAGCTGGAGTTCCATAATGACGATTGTATTCATCGTCAGTAATTTGATTAGATATTGCTTTAAGGATATTACATAAGCATAAACTGTATATTTCTTTACGTGATCTGTAAATGATTTCGCCTGTCCTAATTGTTTACATAGTAAACTGATTACAACCACCATCCTGTGAGATGTATGACGGCTGTTGTAATTGTTAACAGCTAAGCATAGCGTAATCTCTACATTTCTCATTACTATTGCTTTTTTAAGTACACTAGGTTATTTTCTATCTTCGAGTTCTATTCCTTTTATTTTTACTTGTTGTAACTGCCACTTCAGGGACTACTAGGGCAGTAAACATAGGCATTAACTGGTTGGCCCGGGTGCGCAACGGGTTATCCGATTTAGATCAATCAAGAACTCTGAGCACTTCTTCAATTCTCAGCTCACAAATGCACTCAAGATGGAACACACACAGGATTTTCGTATATTTCTAGTCCTACTCGAACTTAAACTTGAACTGAGTTAAATTCTTGTTTGCATAACATCATTTTCCACTAAACGCAACAAGGTCGTTATAGGGTACTGAGATATGTAAGTTTTGGGTATGCTGCCAAATTTTGAGTATCTTATCGGCATATCTGTACTAAAGGGAATGGAACCATGCAGGAATAATTGACAATTATTATTTTACAATGTATATAACAGAGATGCGGCTGTTTATGATAGCGGAGACGTGTGAATCTGGCTGATTGTCTAACAAGGATGAATCTGTCGCCTATAACCTTCGCATAATATCTGATAATAATATTGTATAATGACATGCGCATACGGTGCATTGGCTTCAACATGGCATAATCGCCAGATGTCATATTTGGTGTGTGGTCAACCCACACTCGACGGAATGAGGGTAGTATAATTGAGGCATTTTAGCGATCTTCATAAGGCACCACTCGGAAATCAAGGCTGAAGCTCATTTCCAAATACTGTCCTCTCGCAATACTTCGCATCTCGGATCAGGCAACAGAAACAGTACACGTTGATCACTACGCCGTCATTGCATGTAGGATGGTTTGTTTAAACGACAGCTACTGTTTTGCGTTTTCCGTTTAAAGGAGTCAGACAAGGTTTCAAGTTGTAGTTGTGCAATGGGACCACATATTTAGTGCCCATCTCAGGGGATAAACCGTCAATAGCCTGTTGTCATGTATAGGTTTGCGGGATCATTTATTGTCAGATAACTTAATAAAGTAGCTCTTAGCAAACACTGCTACTAAAACGGTTGCAGATATTTAATAGTAAAACTTGCAAGGGTAAAATTAGCATGTTAACTAGAAATTGGCCCTATTCACTAGGCCTTCAGGAGCTACGTGATCGACGTGCGTTCGTCATTAGGTTTAATTTTCGAAGGTCAATCCTTGTGTTAGCTCACTACGGAGATGGAATGCCCGATTCAGAAATGTCAGGAAAGAGTTCGTTAATTGGTATTAAGGAATGAAGACCCAATTCATCTATGGAAGGTAACATAAGCTCTTACACTTTAAGTATTTTTGTTTAAGTTTGCTACATCCCTGTCTTAAAATATGTCAAACGTTGCTTACCTTCAACTTCCAACCTGCGCAAAGTTGAGATTCCTTTCGATGTTTTGGATAGTACTTAAGACATTTGCTTGCACTCATTAATGGCAGAACGATCTCCTGAAGTTCAACTGGCTCCGACTTGTTGAATTTAGACGAAAGCCCGTAATCGGCGTCTGTGTCATCTGAGTTAAACGGACCGTGGGAGATGTCGAATGACTTGATTTCCGTATTGCTTTCAAAGCTGCTCGGCATCTGACCCCAACCAACAGCGTAGCATTGGGTGTTGTGTTCAAATTCAATAGGCTGTGTTGCTATGCAGGCGTAGTTAATCTCCTTATCTGCAACGTAGATAGGTAACAGTGTAGTTGCGTTACACAACATGGTCCTGGATAAACCAGGCTTAATTGAGTTATTTAGCAACATAACAGTAGGTTTGGGCTAAGGTATATAGATTACAATATTATTTAGCCAATATGAATGACATGTTTGCAACAAACTAAGTATCATTGACTGCGTTACACGTAGTCTTCTGTGTTTGCGTAATGAATTTGGAGTCATTTTAAAAAAAATTTTGTGAAAATTGGAACCTCACCAAGTATATTACATAGGTGCTCGGAAATCCTAATTGACTGAATACTATTATTTCAGCCTACCTAAGGTGACGCAAATGTTCTCAAGCTGCCGGCAAGCTCAATTGCCAAACAAGTACTGTCTGCCCCATTTGCCTAATTCCACACGGATCGTTCCGGGTAATTATCAAACAGCACAATTGCCGCCTGCTACAGTTTGCTGAAGCTTCAGCCATTCGGTGGCTGATACCCAATATTTACAGACAGACCGAGTTTGTGAGGAGCAATCCAGCGTTTTGGTAATATCATTTGACTGTTTTAAAACTATGACGTTGAATGTTGTTTCCTTTTAAAGCAACGCCATTTTCACGGAGTGTTTGTTAACAGAGCATGCTATTCTTTTCGCTATTGTTTGCCATGCATTGATATTATTTTCTTATTTCTTTACACCTACTTATTTTTTACCTTTGAGTGCTCTTCCTATCATTTGCTTACTTAACGTAACTGCTAATGCAGGGACTGCCTAGGCAGGCAACGTGTTTATTAACTGTTTGGAAAGGGGACGATGCGGTTATGTTAGATCATACAAGAACTCAAATATTTCATTAACTATTGGCTCAAAGATCTAGTTAATTTGGAACTTTCACAGGATTATTCTATCGTTCTAGTCTCACCTGAAGTTGCACTTGAGGATACCTAAGCTATCTGCCTTAGGATTGTCCCAGCGAAATGTAGTTCCTTCTTGCCAGGTTATTATTTTTCCGTTGAACCTCTTGCATAAAATACATAATTTCCCGTTATAAGGGTTATCTGTCAGATTGAATTGATAAAGGCAGCTAATGTTCGCATATGGGTCGGTCTTCGCATGTACATTTGAGAAGTAGAAGAATTATTTGCACAGAAAATAGTGCTAATCACAAATGGTGCTCACATATGCTTCGGTGCCTGTTTGGACAAAGCGTTTTCCTCACATTTGGCAGAGTGGGAACCGATTTCGTGACTACCCAAATTGTACCACCTTGATCGCTTAACGGGGCGGTACGGTTTTCCTGTGGTACATTGCAAGTCGTATCAACATGCCAAATAATTCTTGTTTTATTGTTTACATTATCTGGAATAAGCGTGGTATTACCTACTATATGATGACTAAAATGTTTAAAAGACATCCAATGCACATTGTGATTGGGAATACAGTATCCAAAGAAAATATATTTTAACTGCTCATAGTTACAGACCTCGAGAACCATGATCAGAAGAAAAGTAATATACCCGGATTTGATAAACCCTACAATGACATGCTAACTTCAGTGAAGCTTCTAAACTTATTCGCACTAAGACAGCTGCCTTCATCCGTAAATTCGGAAAGTAGTGTGGGCATTCGAAGGAGAGAAGCCGGCTATTTGCCACGCGTTACGCATTTCTGCAATACTTTTGCGAGGAAATAAAGTTTTGGTTAATATTTTCATCTCCACTTACTGGGTCATAAAAATACATCCACATATATGATTAGTATGAAAAGTAGAGGAAGCCAAACAATAATCACCGAAAACTAGCTGCCATAAATTTAAACTCACTCAAATCTGCAGGTTTCGCTAATTGCAGTAAAGCCATGTCATGTCCTTTAGATATTTTAAAAGTATCATAGTAGAAATTAACGAACATCGTTTCAATCAGGTATTTCTCAACATTTCCATGATCCCCACTGCTGCGATGACTGCCCAAATAAGCGAAAAGCGTTCTGTTCTTGGATAGCACTGCAGGCATTGGCTGTCCTGAATTAACAACTAAGCCGTTATCTATGAAACAGTGAGCCGCGATGACGATCAATTTTGGGGAAATCAGCGTCCCACTGCAGAAGTAGTCTTCCTTTCCTTCAGGATCGCTTGCGATCACCCGAACCTGAGATTATTTACAATAAGTATGAACGGGTAATAATGCGCATGTGGCTTGATAATCTCGCAGCTACAGTCGTGTTTATGTATGCAAAATCGTACATATCTGTATCTATTAATAGCATTTTAGGGTTATCCTCAATTAGTGACATAAAATCATGCAAAGGGTTTCCAGCACAATTGTACTACAAAAACGTATGCGTAACAATTATATCTAAGCTCCTTTGGTGACCTTATATACTGTGAAAAGTTAGAGGGTTTTTTGGCGGGGTATCCCGTTCGTGAGCTGAATAAAAATATAGTTTCCTTGGAAGAAAATAAATATAAAAGATCAATAGAAACATTAGTTCCAGAAAAATTTCAATCATGTTTGTTGGTCATCGTTCCGCTTGTTAGCACCGTAAAAAGTAATACCACTATATAGAACCTTATAATTCTTCTATCTGTTTTAAGCAGTATAATTAAGCTCCCAAACGTGATCAGAACAAACATTACTGCAAGTAAGAAACGAATACATATTGTCATAGCATTTCCAGCTAGATAAATATCTACTAAAATAAGAACATAAACATTCCACGTACGGAATGGGAAGACATTTGCCTTATAAATATCACATGAAAGAGAGTAACATTTTCAACGATC
>CALYDF020003543.1:0-13308 GCA_944474145.2 Dicrocoelium dendriticum
TGTAGTAAGGCCTATTTGAGCGCTCACCTTGATGAGTGTACTTTGCGCTAGGGGTGACGCACGAATAGGTCAGAACACGCACACGAATTGAGAGTTGCTCGACCGCACCAAGATCGGGAGGTAGAGGCAGATGGAGGTCGTAACATGCAGACTCGGATTCAGCGATCAATCGACTCGCAGTGGTTCACACACATCCACACAAAGCGGCAGCGTGTGTTAGTCGGCCTGCACTAAGCGACGATGCAGGTGGAGCGCTGATAAGCGTCCTAGATCTGCTCAGTTGATGAACGGAACAAAAAGGCTGTAACTTTGTTATGCTGCAACTTGCAGGGTTGCTTGCTGCGTAGTTGGGGAGTCCACAACTTCTTCTTCCGAATGGGACCAAAATCTTTTCCGAAAGACCGGTTTGATGTAGTTACACAAGTGGAATTCGGCAAAAAATATGCCGAAAACTGGGAACTGGAGCAAGAGTATAATCCACATAGGTCAGATCCAGGAGTTGAGAAGCACTAAGCAGAGCTCGTCGAAATGGTTCGAACGAGCACACGCAAAGTATTGTGTGGGAGAGTTGGAGTGGCCACAGAGGGCAAAGCGAGACACGAGTTAAAGTGCCTCCGCATAGTAAGTGTCACAACAAGGTGAGCTGGCTGGGGATCTGAACGCACAAGTTGGAAAGTTGTCCACTGATGAAATGCATCTGGGCGGTCAACACGGTGTAGACTACCGTAATGAGAACAGTGAGCGGTTAATTCACTTGTGTGTAGAAGCCCGCTTATTTCTTGCGAGCACTAACTTCCGACACAGCACACGCCAGAGGGTGACTTGGCGTCCACCAGCCTCGAACCAGCCTTGGACGCAGATCGATCGCATTGCTATCAGTTACCGCTGGAGAGGCTGCATCCAGAATTGTCGCTCGATTTGGAGCACATGTGTGGACACCGATCAGGCACTTGCATGTGCTGATCTGCGGATGCGATTTGGCGGACGCCCACGACGACGCTGTGAGCGCATTGACACCAGCCAACTGGCGAAGCTAGCTATTCTGAATGCGTATCGAAGTACGCTGACATGCGAATTGAGTAAGCGCTCACTGGAGAGAACTGATGATCACTGGTCACATGTTCGCCAGAACTTACTAGCAGCAAGCAAATCCTCATGTGGTTTATCTAATAGCCAACATGGATATTGGGTCTCTTCGCAATCTCGGGAACTTATAGACGCTCACCATCATATCCCGACGGGAAGCGAACACAAGGAAACTCGCAAACAGCTCTGGGAAAAACTCCGTGCTAGCCTGAAGAGAGACCGCGATTCTTGGTTGTGTGACCGTGCGTCAGAGATGGAAGTGGCCGCTGCTCTTGGCAACCAACACAAGTTATTCCATCTGATACGTGAAGCGAGCAGCAGGAGACCTGGTATTTTGAAACTATACGTGACGAGAGTGGACCGCTTATCCACAATTTGTCAAAACGTTTGGAGAGTTGGGCTAAGCATTTTGAAAAGCAATTTAATCAGCTAGAGTTGTTCGATTCTTCGCCGGCCAGTGATCGCCTTGCTCCATTTGGATCCACCCTCTCATTCAGAAGTCGGACGTAAGATCGGACAGCTGAAGTTGGACAAAGCCGCGGGACCAGAAGATCTACCACCAGCCCTCTTCATTTTCGGAGGCGCTGCACCTGTTGATGCTTTACATGCATTACCAGTGCAACTGTGGGAGCAGGAGTCTGTCCCAACCGACTGGAGCCACTCCGTCATTGTTCCCATCTTCAATGGAGGCTCGCGTTCGGAATGCGGCAACCATAGAGGAATAAGTCTGATCTCCATCACCTACAAATTACTAGCCTTTATTATTCTTCACAGACTGTATGGCTCACTAGAAAGCCAGGTTCGTGAGGAGCAATCCGGGTTTCGTCGAAGACCTGGTTGCATCGACCACATCTTCACCTTACGTCAGTTGTTGGAGCACCGTCATACATATTGGCGGCCCACCGTAGTCGTGTTCCTGTACATCAAAGTTGCCTTCGATTCGATTGATCGATGGGCCTTTAAAATTGTCTACTCAGGAAAGGTGTGCTCGAGAAATATGTAAATATTATCCAAGCATTTTATGCTCGTAGCACGGACAGAGTGAGGGCTTACAGCAAGCTGTCGCCACCCTTCAATGTCTCCAGCATGGTGAGACAAGGATGCTCGCTGTCACCTTTCCTCTTCAACTTCACTATTGAAGAAGTCATGGAGATTGCATTTACAGGACATGTCATGGAAGGTGTGGAGCTACTCCCAGGAAAACGACTTCTTGACTTAGAGTATGAAGACGACATTGCATTCATCTGTGACAACTCCCAGACGTGCCAAGCCTCCCTGGACAGATGAGCACTAGCCGTCAGCCGTTTTGGGCTTTGCTTTGCACCATCGAAATGCAAAGCCTTCATCCAAGATTGGCACGGAGCGCCTACTTCCATGAATCATGGTGAGGATCAGCTAAAAGTTGTTCGGAAATTCAACTACCTGAAAAGCTGTATCAGCGCCCTTGGGGATCGAAGACGAGAACACGAACCGTACAGCAAAAGTTCGAAGTGCTTTTGTTAAACTTCGCCACCTATGGCGGCGGCGCGACTATTTAATCAGCATCATTGAAATGTGGCTAACGTTGGAACGACGAACGCGGAATTTTCTCTCCTGGGCAAGTCACTCATACGAAATAGACAAAAAGAAGATGGGTAATTGTGCATTAACTTAGTGACTTACACTGCGAGACCACAGAGGATTTAAACTGCCAGTTTTTCGATTCACTTTGGCGCCGCCTACACTTAAAGGTCGAGTGACCTGCATTTTCTCCTTAGTGCATTCATCCCCAAAATGTACACACGAAGTGGACTGTCGCATCGCAACTGCACTAGAAAGCAAGCAAAAGCAGAACGCCCACATATATTGCAACGTACGATTTTTCGAATCTGTCGCTACCATCGAGGAACAACTCAAGTGATTTTAATGGAGCTCGTAACAGGTGTTCCACCTTACATTAACGTCATTTTGACCGCCCGTTTCGGAACTAGAAACAGATCTTATTTGCTGGATCATGGCTTTACCAACGAGGATGGTGTAATTGACGAATTGGGTGTGAACATTTCTTTGGGCCGCACTGATTAGGTAGTCATCAGTTTCAATTTAATCTGCTATGCGGTATATCGAACTGAAATCCATAGCAAATACGCACCATCATAAGTTATAATCGCTGAATCTAGATTTCTTAGTGCCACAAACGCGTCATTCCTTGTCGAAGTATCCCCGAAATTCCCCTGACTCAAATTCGTCAAGCAATCCCATCGACCAATTAAGGGTGCTTCAGATAAAAGGGCTTAAATGACCCCCATCAGATATCTTCTAAGGAGCAGATTTTAAAGTTTAATAGCGGAACACACCATAGCGTGGATTAGCTCCAACGTCAGGCGTTCCTTGCAAATACGTAAACAAACGTTAAACAATGCGCGCAGCTGCTAATAGAAGACAAAACCGCATATCTGCAAAATATGGCACAATCATTTAGCTCTAACCACAAGCAGTTTTGCAACCACATCAATAACCATGGTAAGGTGGGACAAAGATATCGTCCGCTCTAGACGGCTTTTGGCATAACGAGAAAGGAAGCAAAGCGACAAACGAGTTTTGGACGAAATAAGTCTCCACGTTTTAGAAGGTCTTGCCATCAAGCTATTTTCCAGCCTTTCCAGCCCTGCCCACACATTACTTCGTAAGCACTGCTCATCGAGCTTGGTTATGATTCGCCCTTAATCACTGGGAGCAGCATCAAGACAACTGTCAACGAATTTGGCTCCCTTGTTTGAGGGAAGCTCAGGCCAGGGCTAGGTTCATCCTATGCGGAAGCTTAGAACAATAACTCCGATCCACAAAGGCGGATGCGAGAGAGTGCCCTCAAACTACCGCCCAGTATTACTGCTCTCTTTACTGTCCAAGGTCATGGAACCCGTCGTCACTGAGAAGGTGGTGTGCTGGCCTTGAATACTGTAAAGTCATTGCTCCACAGCAGCACGGATTCTGTTGTCAGCGATTGTGCACAAAGAATTCACTAATCGCACCTAGTATTTGAATGGAAGTAGTTGATGAGGTCTACCTGAAGTTCTCAGAGGCATTTGATTCTCCAGATTGTCGGTTTCGCCTTTTCTAGCATTAATATTATGGGATGGGTGATCATCTTCTTTGCTGTATTGTCAACAATGTTTTGAACAGGAGTTAGTGATCAGCGTTCAGGACTGCGTATCTGAATCTACACAAGTCGAGTGTGGTGTACCAAAGACTCCGTTCCAGGTCCGAGATTGGTTTTGATGTTTAATATTGATCTCACGTCGGACGTCGCTTCAAATTTCCTACATCATGACGACGGTACCATGATTTGGTTATGAGCGCAGAATATTATCGATCAGCATCTGGTTCGGAGTGATTTAGACACGATACGTCATGTAATAAATCCCAAATTAACCGCAATCAAAAATGCGTAACAGCAAGGTTCTCTCCCTAATGCACAAGAGCAACTGATCCTATAGTCTCGGAGCGTAACTATTGCAGCGACTTTTCGTCGAACATACCATGGGGGATGTTCTGGGTTGCTCCACGCTATCCGAGTATGTATCGGAATTAAATAAACAACAGTTTGAGCAGTTCCATCAAGCGTTCGAACGAATAGGATATGTTCATTTTCCGACCGGCGCTCAGTGCATATGTCCATCCACTTGTAGAATGGGAAACACAGGCCTTCCGTTCATGACCAAAACACAACCATTATACACTGGAGCATCCCCAATGTTAAGCATGTAAGCACGTCATTAGATGCCAGTTCTCCACACTAGTGGTGATCGAAACGTTTGGCAATATTCAGCGGGAGTTTTCGGCGATTACTAGATAACCTGATATTGGCCTACTTGATTCTGCATGATCCACATGTTGTGCGCCGCCACTTACTATAACTCAATGATAACACAAAACTGAGAGGCAACTCCATGAAACCAGCAGTAGAGTACAGCCCTCTGAGAGGTTACAGGAATTTATACTCTATTCGCATGTTTCACCTTTGGAATGCTTGCAGTGGATCTGTCGTCTCCGCACCGATACTACTCAGTTAGATACTTCGGTTGGTTGCGCACTTATCACTTACGTTTTGTAGCCTAACCCTAGCTCTCCAATAAAATCCTGGACTATACTTTGGAGTTATTTGCTTGCATCTTTTGATTCAATGCAAACACAAGAGGTGCATGACAACAGTACGACAAACGATAGGGATTAATTTTGATATTTAAGTATTAACCGGCATTTTGTTCATTTTTCCATAGGTCCAACATATCGCAAAACAGGATTTATAAAACAGTGCTTCTTAATCCGTATTAGTACAAATGCCAGATGGTTCGATTCATCTTTTTGGTGATTAGAAGCTAACAGCTAATCCAGTGAAGTGTGCTGAACACTAATCTAATATACGTAGGTCAATGCAGACACTTCGGGTGGACTAAACTTCTCCAAACATGATCAGAGCCACACTTATTGTCAATTAACGCTGCAATAATCTGCTAAGGAAGTTGCGAATATTAATACACACATGAGGTCGTTTAAATGTGACCGGTTACCGCTAGGTATACACTCTGCTCAGGCAAACTTTTAGATGATTATATACCATTTATTATTTGGAATACCTGGGTTGTGTGCTTATTTGGGTTTTAACTTCCTAGCTGATCGTGTAGATTACAAACATCTGACGTAACTCGGTTCTTTTTTGGAGCACTTCATGGGAGGGCGGAATTACACTGTTAAAGCCAAGGGTTCCATTTGTTCCGTTAGATTTGATCACCTAGCGACTCGTTCGGACACGCCTTGGTTACAGTCAGTAGGGCGAAAAAGCAACCCATTTTGGTTTGCTGAGGATCAGCATTCCCCGTGATTCAGTCAAACTTTTGGATGAGTATCTGAAGTTCAGTGCTCGGTATGAAGAGGCTGAGGTTGAATTGAAATTCTTCAATGAGTGCTTACAGTCATGCCGCTACCCAAAACACTTTTGGAAAGATATACGCCGATGTGGTCTGTACCCTAATGTGCGCAATTTGAGGCGGCACACTCTCAACTATATGGATAACATTCGCACGAAATTATCGGAGCTGGAAAGATTCCTCTCACAACGAATGCATGCCGTCATGGGCTTATCGGAAGAGTTTCGAAAACCTTTTGAAGCATACGTAGAACAAGTAAAAAAGCAAAGGGGTGCACAGAAAAGAAAGAAGTTGCTTAGCTCGCTAAATAGTCAAGTGCCGCAACTGAACTTTCCAGATAACCCGGAACGGTACGTGTTTAACCTTTCTAGTATCGTGCTTAGCCCAACACAACTAAATGTGTTGTCATTAGGCCCTAAGTTTTGCATCCCTTGTAAAAAAGTTGATCAGGCTGCATTAGAGGTGCAATTTGAGAGCTTAATAGCGCAGGCGCGCGACCTGTCATCAAATTCGCCAGGGGACGTTGAGCACATGTTATCTAGCTTAGTAAACACCTGCCATGATTACATTAAGGCTAGACCAGCCAGTAGTGGTTTACTTACAAGCGAACATATGCAGTCACTTAGAGAGTTATGGTTAAACAAAGAGTTAATTATCTCTAAGCCGGATAAAGGTTCTGGTATAGTTCTAATGAATAGAACTGATTATGTTAGTAAGATGCAACATATTCTTAGTGATGAACGTAAGTTTCAAAAGCTAACATTAGGAAAGGATAATACAGAAGAGTTAGAAAAACAAATGACCGATTTGCTCCGACGAATGATGAAAGAGAATGTCATCACAAAGTGCGAATTCGAAAAGTTGAGACCTTCAGGCGGACATCTGCCACGGTTGTACGGCCTCCCTAAAGTACACTAGGAGGGCGCTCCAATGCGTCCCATCCTGGATATGGTTAGCTCTCCGCAACACTTGATAGCTCAATGGATGGTTGAAAAGCTGGAACCGCTGCGTAAAACTGTCTGCACTTACTGCGTGAAAGACACTTTCGAGTTCATTGAGAAGATAAGGGATGTGAACCTTAACAACAAATGGATGTCGTCATTCGATGCGCAGTCGTTGTTTACGAATATTCCGTTGTTGGAAACAGTAGAATATGTCTGCGAACTAGTACGGCAACTGCCTGTACCTATAAATATCCCGGAAAACCTCCTGAAGGAATTGTTACTTAGATGCACCTTAAACGTGCAGTTCACCTTTAACGGGGAGATGTATCGTCAAATTGATGGAGTTGCCATGGGCTCACCATTGGGACCCTTCCTAGCAGATATCTTTATGGCAAAATTGGAGCATAACGTATTAAGAACGCACATCAACGAAGTCGAGATGTATATACGTTATGTAGACGATACATTTATACTCTGCAAATCGAAAGCGCAGACTGTGAAACTGTTGGAAGCTTTTAATGATGCGCATCAGAATCTACATTTCACATGTGAGCACGAATCCAGAAACCGACTACCGTTCCTGGATGTTGATATCATCAGAAACGCCGATGGATCGTGCAGCAGAGGGGTGTATAGAAAACCAACTTGGACCGGACAGTACATCAACTTCTATAGTGCGGTACCCATACAGTACAAACGAAACCTAGTCCGCACTCTTTCATTCCGGGCACATAGAATTTGCACCCCGGACACAATCACCAAGGAATTGCAGAGAATCAGCGATGCGCTAAGAGCGAATGGGTATCCAGATAAATTCATCCTCAAACATTTGAAAGAACGCAAGATCAAACCACCGAGGATGAACGTACCCAAAAAAGAACTAATCGTGCATATTCCTTTCAAAGGCGACAGTGCGGCGGATGCCCTGTCCAAACGCCTGAGAGACACTGTTGAAAAGACCTATTTCGCGGCTCGCCTACGCATAGTATTTTACAACAAGCCTTTATTCGCAAAACCTTTGAAAGACAGGCTGCCTCCGGTGACCCGATCAATGCTTGTTTATCTTTACTCGTGCTCCTGTGGGGCACGATACGTGGGTCGTACCACGAGACGCCTATCTCATAGGATTCGCGAACACATCCCAAAATGGTTTTACAAAGGCGAAGCGAGGTCGAGTAACAGTTCCATCCTATCTCACCTTCTAGAGTGCAGTCACGCAGGAACGAAAAATGATTTTAGAGTCATCTATACTGTTCCTGAACGTTTCACGCGCGGATTCCGAATGCATCTTCTGTCTATCGCGGAAGCTATCTACATCCGCCATCTCAAGCCAGAATTATGCGTACAAAAACAGTTTGTACGTCCTTTACTTCTACCGTGGCCTACAACTTCGGATGTGATTTCCCCTGTACATACTTGCCACCTACAATGACCCCGTGATTTATTGATTTGTACCCATGAAATTAAACATTGTGTTCAATACGCAGCCCAATCCGGCACATTTAGCATTTTTCCTCATCATGTAATGTTTGAGTCTGATGAGAATTGCCGAAAAGAATTCTTTACTCAAATTCTGCCTCCCTTGATTCATTCATTTTGGATGCCTCGATAATATCTTAGATCCACGATCTGCAAATATTCTTTGCGGTAGTGACAAACTAACATTTCGAAACAACCGATCCACAAATGCTGCAAAGGAACTTACACTGTACTTGCCACCGTACATAATGCGTCACACAATACAGGGTCAACGATCAAACCTCTCTTTTATTAGATACGAAAACCGTTGCCTCATTGGTTTGTTAAATTGCGTATGGAGGGGAACTCGATGGGCTTGCCTCATTCAATCTGTCGGTGTGTACCGCTGGAGCGGGAGAATGATTTAATTCTGAAGTGGGTGGGAATGGAGTCTGGACGGTTCGCATTGTGTTAGTGAACGATTTCCACAGTGAGAGTTAAAGTGGAATCATGGCAACACCGATAAGAGATCACACATGAGGTAGGATCGGCAAGCTGGTATTCATCAGATGTGGCAGGCGTCTGGTCTGGTGATCCAGAGTGGGATCCTGACATTGGTATTGCAACATACATAATACTTACATCAACTGTCATGGAACCATGGGATATATGGTGGGGGAACAAATAGGTGGCAGCAGTCAAATCGCGGTATCCAGCTCGCGAAAAGTGTGTTAAATTTATCGTTAGCAATTGCTATATATTGTGGTTAAAGTAACAAAAGTTTTTATGTTCCTGTCAAGCTGGCTATAAGTAAGGCTAATTCGCTTGCGCACCAGAACCGAAAGTGAGCCCACACTATCCGGTGTGATGTGTAACACACAGGGCTCCGAGAAATGCTGTCTCATCAAATGGGAGGTATGGCGAATCGACACACAGCTTTTGCTTCCTAGAGCTTGTCATCAGTGGAGATGAAATATTCACAGCTTAATAAGAAGCCTTGGCGGTTGACTTTAAGTGCAGATAATTACACCAATAGCTGTGGGGGAAATGTTCGAAAGTTTAGGGGCCACACACATTAGTATCGTCGATCGGGGAAGGACATCAAGCAGGTGGTGTCTTCTAGCGTGCCGCACTGGGCTTTAGTGCTCTCACAACCATAGGAACGTTCGTTATTTCCGGGGCAAACGAATGGATTTGCCGACGCAATGATTCGCGAACCGCTAAGTCATCTACCAGGTTACGTAGCGAGGCTTGCTGAGCTGCTTCATGTGCATCAGCAATTAGATGGCAACACAGTGCTAAACTCAGATATCCATCAATAAACCCAACCGTACATATTGCTTGACAAGAATATGCGTTTCATCTCCCAGAGATAGCTTTTTAAATGTGAACCGCATTTGAAATCAAACTTTACCGCTCAGAGCTTATTAGCAAAAATGGCTGTCTACACTTTGGATCCAGAACGATCAAACGATCACAGTTGAGGCCACATGTTCTACACAAGATACACGAAACTCACCCGGGAGGCACGAGGGTGAGTGGGTTTGCACGATCTCATTGTTGACAGATATCGGGCTAATTCAACACTGCGACGCCTGTTAAAGTACACAAATAAGCATCCAACCTTCTCCACTAATCTCATGGAAGTGGCCATGTAAACCAAGGTAGCACACACACGCTTATTTCTTCTGCTTGTTAGGTGGAAACATGTGCCTCTTCTTAATAAATGTCCACTGGAAAAGGACTGAAACGCCTCCGCGGTAAGTTGCCATTTCTAAGGCAGCAGCTTTCCATACGCTGAGGTACTGCTATATTTTGTATATACCAAAGACCCTGGTAACAAACAATGGTACTACGATTACTATTTATAATTTTCAGGAGGATCTGTAGTGCAGGTGCACATATCAAGCGAGAGCACCTTATTTTCCCCAAGTTTTCAGTGGTCTAGCTGATATGAAGCTCCAATACTTCAAGCAGCGGCAACGAAAACTATCGCAATCTCGAAGGTGATCAAAGTTGTACAAAGTCATATCCGGTTATCGGTCCACACCAATCGATGCAACTCGTAAGGGCCTCGTTAAGCTGATATTTGGATGTATATTAGAGACGCGGCTAGCTATGCGATTTCCAGATCAGAAGCTACGCGCCTCTAGCTGGCGAAACCACCATGCACTCTGGATAGCTGCGTGAAATTGCAAGCAATCTACTTAAGGGACACTACTAGACGGTATGGTAGTTATTTGGCACACAGACCATTTCCGTCACCGCACTGTTCCTGTCTGTTAGTGGACACTACCTCAAGCCGACATACTGAGCAGGTAAATGTGCAGAATATCCGTGAAATTGATGCTCCGCAACTTCGCCACTCAGGCGGAGTACGCTGACCAGCCGAACGAAATCAGGTTATCCCGGAGAAAATCTATAGTGTAGGGAACCATTTGGTTTCTCTGTTAATCATATTGGCGTGTGTTCTGTTGTCTAGACTTAGCAGAATCAGCTTTGTTCCAACCACTGACTGAACTATATTCCAATGTTTCATATTACTTTGCGATATCAGTGTAAGCAGCCTTAGTACAGCGCCAAGAAAATCATAGCTGGAATTATATTAAATTGCGAAAAACCTTGCATTTGGTGCTCGGTAAAAAGAACATTTAAGCTGCAAAATTGATGTGATCCGCTGTCATGCTGTACAAGCGGAATACAGCATCATACAGTGAGCATTTGTTTCGCTGAAACGAAGATACCTGTTTTTCTCACGCACGCAGATAGGCGGAATGAAATGCATATAGGTTATGGAATTTCACCAAAAACCAATTCATTGGATATGATGAATATCAGCGATCGCTAGAGCAACCATACACCATCTTCGAGAAGCGCAAATTCCATGACTTCAACGCGAAACCGAAATGCAAATAACATTAAGTTTAACAGGGTTTTTCTGTTGATCACCTTACGGCTGTGATCCGTCTAAGATAAGAAAGTAATAATTTAGCTGATAGAATTTTACTTCTGCATACGAGTTCAATGCGTGAACTGGTCTTTCATTCTGAATAGTGCCAACCGACCAATTTGTGTATAACGTTGCTTAACAGCGCTTCAGCTACTCTTCACAAATATTTCCTTGTAAAACCATTTCAGAGGTCACATGTTCAACAACACCTTCGTTTTACAATCGGTTTTGATGCCGCCATCTCCGTTTGAACTGAAGCAAAGCGTTTCTCTTCGGAATTCACCAGTTTCGAATTCGCTTGTGTGCTGTCGTAGGTGGCTCTAGTGCATAGTGGGCTTATTATGCCGCCAACGCTTTTGATCAGAGTATGCAGCCATAACCAATATATTTTGCCGCTATTTTCATAGCTATTTTAACGCATTCACTGCTCCTCAGATCTGATGATTTCACTAGCCTTACACACAAATCCTGATGTAATCGGCAACCAAAATAATAGTACACAGTTTTGAAGGTTGCCTGGTTCAACATGACCATACGAGTATTCTTCCTTGAGGTTAATCGGCTGAATTTTCCATTCACCTTATCTTATTATGCCGGTCTCGGAGTGGAGTTAGTATTACAAAAGCAGCATCATTCAAACACTTGTTGCAATGAAGTATGGAATCTTCATGTCGAAGCCACTCGTAGTTGGTCTTATAAAACAGTGATACCGTAGTCACTGAATCGGTAAATACCCAGGTGCTGGTGTACTGATTGTGGTGACAGTGTCTCAAAGTTTTCCCAGTTACTGAACGGTTGTTGTTCCTGATAAGACGGAGCATAGAAAGTGTCCATAAAGCTGTTGGTGTATTTTGTCCAGGAAAGAAAATATAAATCCCTGCACAAATGTACAACAATGCTCAAGCACGTACCGATATTATTATTTTAGGTATATTGTGTTGATTATAAACTAATTCCATTACGGTCTTTTTGGCAACTTCTTGGTTTATCGATATGTATGGATCAGTGAATTTGAATGATAGGTACATTCTCCGTGATATATATTAACACCCGAGATGTCCTAGGAAATGTTCATCATCATTTCTACTTTGCTCAGATCGGGCGATGAGGGATTTTCATTTTGGTGCTTTGTAACAATTTGTTCTTGGTAGCGAGGAGTTTCGTCAAAGTGAGGCTGCATTTTTTGTACGTTCTCTAGCCTATGGAATTGTGCAATGTTGTTTTCGTGGGATTTCATCTTCCATTTTTATTTGTTTGTGATCTGCTTTGTTGCTTTTAGTTGCTTCTGGGTTTTATTTCTTTGGGTTACTACTTTGGAATGCTCTGTCCAACCTATCGCGTATCCAGTGAAACCATGAGCAAAATACACCATCAGTATTGTGGGTGCGTCTGGCAATACTACTCCACAGAACCGAAACTTGATATGTGCCACCTGCTACTGCAGTAATTGTCCAAAGGATATGCTTGCGGGGATGTAATTTCAGCAGTGATTATAAATGGGCGTCGTTGTTTTTTGCATTGTACGGGTTGCCAGAAGTAAGAGGTACTAATAACTGCTCATCGTTTCGACCTAAATTGTACTCCGAGATCTTAAGGCACAATGATATTCCACATTCAGGGCATGTACTTATTATTCCTGTCGCGACGGGGATTATCGAAAGACTTAATCGAAAGTGAAAGTGTCGCTACGAGACTTTCAGCTATACGGAGTATCCTAGAATGATGAGCTTGTATCTGACTTAGAGTTATAATGAACTACTCAACATACTGCAACGTTAAGTGTCCCCTCAGAACTAATGCTAAGTCGAAACGTACGAACTTGAGTAAATGCAATTTTAACATTTGACGAAACCATTGCTGAGATAGAATACGAAGGACGGGTTGTTTATCAGGTTAAGTATAGACGCGCTGGGGAAAGGTATCCCATAGAGACACTCGATCGTTTAAGGCTACCGTATTCCGG